>JAMKCH010021229.1:0-51282 GCA_023653785.1 Ophioderma brevispina | reverse complement strand
GCATCTGCGTGTCCTCCTTATTAATCGTCTTTGCTTTAGACCCATTTTCTTTGTCTTCTTTGGATTAAGGGCTATGCTCAGACCTTCTTATCATAGTCATTGCTATTATCCTCGGATAATTCAACCTTGCGATCTTGATCTGTCGCTTCTGCATCAGGCTCACTTTCCCCCTCTTCGGTGATGTAGCCTTTGTCTCGTCGCTGATCAACTTGTTCTTTGACCACATCCTCGATGACATGATGTACATTGAATGTTACTTCTCTGTGGCCAATGGACAAACACCCTCAGCTCCTAGTGGTCACATTCCTCATGTGAATGCTTGCAGTGACGTCATGATGGGATTGCTCTAAGAGTGACATCATATGCGCATGACTCGACGAGCTTGATGATGTGAATGATGCGATATTTGCTTGATGAGTGCAGACTTACAGACATCTTGCAGAACCTTCGCAGTAACTCATATCAGGTAGGAAGATGTTACGAAATGAATTCCGAGAGCCGTTTGATGTGCATGGGGGATGTTCTTGTGGAAATCTGGGTTATTGAAATGGCTGATAGGTTATCCTCGATAAGATCTTCTCCGACATCAATGGAGTGGTTATGATAGATAGGGTATTTGATGTAGTGTTCCTCTGGTTAAAACTTTTGCTCAAACGGAACGCATTGGCATCATCATTGTCACCGTCACTGCTGGCGGGTTTTCCACTGACTTTTTCGCGAACGAGTTTAATAGAAGTAGTTTTGGTCAGATTTTGTATGGACAAAAAAAACCGCTTCTGTAATTGATCCTTCTGACGACAAAAGTAACCGCTTGATGCACGAGTATTGAAACCTTCTACTCGCATTCGTCTCATCGCTGATGCTGAAAATTTCTGTTTAAAACGGTTGAACTCTTGTGGACTCCCAAATTCCTAAAGTAGAATTCCAGTTCTTCTCTACCATTGTTGGATTTTCTAAAAATCGATCAATCTTCATCTTCTCGTCTTCGTCCTCACGTTATCCTCTTCTCCGAAGCGGGACGGAGCTCGCCTGTGTTTACCGGAGAATCACCGAAGAACGATCAGCGATCTTAAAAGTGATCTGAGGTTCTCGATCGAGCGCCTAACCCCATTCCCATCTTCACCAGAATTTCACTATCTCCTCTTCAAGCACTTTTTCAATCTCAACATCTTCGTCCTCAGGATATTTCGCTGTACAATCACCATCGGTTACTCTGAATATTATCATCTTGTTCGAAGTATCCTTCACTTCCTTCCGCGCTTGTGGCAGCCACAGAACTAAGGATAAAATCAGAATTATTGAGTGATTAGATCTAAGTTGCAAAGAGCTAACGTCGTAACGCACTTTTATATCTATTTAAAAACTTTTAAGGTTAAGGTTTTAAAGGTTTTGGTGAATATTGCCATGATTTACTTTATTCAAACAATATTGCAAATGTCTATATAAATATAGAGTATTTTAGAACAGTGATTCCATAAAGTCAATATAGACGAACTTGTATACAAAAATATTATCCGTGATGACCTTAAATGGAAACAATGAGATGTAGGTCCTCTTACTTTATTCAAACAATATTGCAAATGTCTATATAAATATAGAGTATTTTAGAACAGTGATTCCATAAAGTCAATATAGACGAACTTGTATACGAAAATATTATCCGTGATGACCTTAAATGGAAACAATGAGATGTAGGTCCTCAATCCCATACCTTCCATTATTTGTCAATGTTAAACTATGTATTACTTTATATCTGGAGCGAATAGGCCAAAAGCAAAGTAATTGTGTTTTTGTGAGATTGTTATTCAATTTAGTAGACAGGATAATCAATATTTGGAGAGAGAGAGAGAGAGTCCAATATACTGCCAGCTGCATTTCTATTATATAATGTTGGGATGCTTGAAATGACTAAGCCGAAAGCGCCGTCTTTACAAAGACGTAATAAAAGATGTTCCAAACATGCTTCTCATTGTGTGGCAGATTAGAACAGCAGGCAAGTTCAAATTTTTGTTTTCGGTTTATTGCACCAAACAAGTGCAAAAAATGGGAAATTTGTGGAAATTTGTTTTATCAGAAAATCCCCTCGTGTCCCTTCAAGGTTTTCAAGCATCCTGATCGCTTCCAGCCACTTGAATTGCATTAGACTAACCAATCTACCACATAATTATTTTACATATGATGCGTACGATAAGAATTTTAGGTTGATTTTGTGCAATCAATTCGGAATTTCAGTTGAACAAGGCACCCTCCTCGATTTTATTTAATTGATCGATTGATTTAAGCTGGGCTCTACTGACTTTTTGTTTATGGATTTGGATTATGTAAGTGAGCAGTGAAAGAATGATGGCAAGTCTTTACCTTCCAGACAAGATGCTCCCCCCGAGGCCCTTCACACATCCTTTATTTCACCTTCCTCGACGAAGAGTAGACTGTGTTACTTCTTCTGTTTTGAGGGAAAATCGCCCCATTCACGGAATCTACAGGAGTCGTCAGAGTTGACATAGCACCTAGGAGAGCATCTTCAACTATTCATAGAAGCTTTGCTGGTGGCCGTCCAATCGCAGCAGAGATTTGGTTGATGGAAATCATATGAGAATACGTTGAAGTTAACCACTTTAATCCTAGTAGATTCTGATTCTGCATAGGTATAACACATAAGTGGATTTTGAGAATGGAAAGCCGTCTAAAAACATTAAAGAAACACTGGCACATTTGAAAAATAGTACGCCCTCAAGATGTTTCGAAATTGATATTTTTGCATGGTTGTAAAACATTTATATACATTAGCCCTCACCTGAAATTATTAAGACCAAATCATCGTCCTTATGGGTAAACAGAACGATTTTATAATTAATGTCGCCAGCGAATGGCAAAAACTGGGAGTGATCACATACTTCTTGACAGAGGAGAAGGGGAACAGGAGGAGGCAAAAAAAAACAAACAAAAAAACAAGACAGCAACTTTTCTATAGACATTATTGATCTCAATATGTCTATAGATCACAACAAAAGCAATGATATGCACGTGTGTTTGAGTTCCTGTTCTGCTTCAAAGGATATCTACCAAGAAGGATTGCCAAGTGTACATCAAGGGTTGTTGGAGAAAACAACAATGATATGTATGTACGCGAGTTGCTCTTCTACTTTTATAAGAAATCTGCCAAGGAGCATTACCAGGTGCACTACAAGACAAGGGTGACAGTGATGTCACACATAGCCATCCGATATTATCATTTTCTTGGAGTTTTCACACATTGTAAACATCAAAATTATTTTTACAGAATGGAAGTGATTGTAGTATGGGTTTAAATCAGTATGTTCGAATATTTTTCTATGCAGGACATCAGCTTTAAAGGTGCATTTCATGATTCCAGCACCTTCTGTTTTATTCATTGTTCACTAGATATCCTTGAGAAAAGCTTATTCACGAAATTTGAGTTGATCCCGATCTTGCGGTTTTGTGTTATGAGCAATTGTTGGTTCCCACGGTCCCATAGGCCACTGTGCTGCAATTTCTACAAATTTTTTAAGTTCTTACAGATACGACCGAATTTGTTCGTAAGATTAAGTACACGTGGATTACTAAGGCTAACGGTTCAGATGATATAAGAATCTCAACTTTTTTTAGGTAAGTCGGGGGGACGAGGCTGTGGATCACGATATGCCCCTTTAAGCTATAGAGTTATTAATACCTTCTCTTTCAAACACTTCCTGATCAGCGGCTCTTCCAAATGACGTCTGCTATCATCGTCTATTACCTAATAAGTCGCTTTCTGTAGCTTCGCCATCGATTCCTTGAAGAGCTGCACCAGTCTCCGTACATTACTCTTTTGCTCCTGCACTTGCGCTAGTCTCAATAGGCCAAGATCGGACTCCGAGAGTGACAATTTATCGCTTGATTCAGAGCATTTAAAGATATAATGGTAAATGCTTTGCGGAGAATGGTGTCACTGCTACCGGACTAGAAGTACGTCGACACCTTCAGGTTGGTCATTGTCTTTCAATTCAACCTGACTTGATATTTCAGGTCCGTGTCGGCACAGTGGCTTGAGGGGCCTGCGTTCATTGACGGCCATTCTCATAAAATTATCAAAGTCATCTTGAGTAAATTCTGTTGAACAAAATCAATAAGAATAGATGATGTGACCTTATTTCACATTTGACATTTCAGCGACGCCCTCTGTTCAGGTGCGGCGGCCAGGGGACGGGTAGGGGCGCCGCCTGAGAGTTTCAAAATATAGGAAAACTAGGGTTTTACGCAATAAATATCTGGCAAAAATTAGGGGGGTTTTAAAACCAAAATGAGTTCATTTTTGTAACTGTTTCGTCGCCCTCCTATGATTTTACCCTGGCGCCGCCCCTGCCCTCTGGTTTTTTCTGACAGGCAAATTTAGTTTCTCTATGACGACAACACGAATATGGTCAATAAATTATGTGCGTACCTTCCTGAACTAAATCGGTCACAATATGCAACTGTAGCATTATAAGCAAAGCAAACATACTATAAGAATGTTTGTATTATTTAATCTGAAAGGTTACAACAGAACAAGCAAAAGAAAATTTCCCCGAGCAACGTAATAGGCTTTTGTATTCTTGTGTTTAATCTTTCCCTGGGATGCCCAGCGCACGATAGTGTTGAAAAAAAGAACGGTCGCTTGGCCTGTTTCGAACCAGCGACCTTCGTATTATAATAATAATAATAATAATAACCGACATTTGTAAAGCCCTTTTACAAAGGTTCAAAGCTCTGTTGCATATTAATTACGCTGCCGCGTTCAGGAAACCGTCACAATCATTTCCCTTCATCTAGGCCGGCAGCTGGGCCAAGCGCACATCCCCTATCGGCCTTAGATTTGTAATATTCCCTCCTAACAGCTCCTCAGATTTCGCTTGGGTAACGCGGCAATTGAGATTAAGTATCTGGCCAAGGGACACAAACACGTGACTTACAGCGGGGTTCGAACTCACGATTTACAATGTTCTTATGATCTGAGTCCTGCGCTTATCCGCTGCTCCACACTGCTCTCCAATTATTAGCACAATGCTCTTGCAACTAAGTTTCTTAATCACAAAATGGAGATAATATAACAGTATAAACAGAAAAACACAGATACGGGACAGAAGAACAAATAGGGAAAGGAGTACAAGTTTCAATTTCATTCAAAACTGGCATTTTAACATTTTTGTCATAATCTACTCACTATCCCACGCCTGGAATTCACCCCAGAATGGGGTGTTCTTAATGCATGAAAAATAATGATTTTTGTATTGTTTTGATCGTACACCAGCGTGTTAATTCCATTGGAATGCTTCTGATCGGAAAGGCATATTGTTTTGACAAGTACATTACTATATGGGTGCCTCTGAGAGTTGGGTCTGTTAACATTCTTGGGCCGGTGTAATGCAATGACCCAATGTAGTAGTTAAAATATTTAGGTAAATCAAAAAATCCTAAAAGTCACAGGGTGATTGTAATATCTTACGTTTATTTAGTGAACCTCTTCGTGTTATTAGTTTAGTTTCATTCGTACCATTTTCAACCATTTAAGAGAATAAGATATGTCCCAAAGTTTCTTACGTACCAATTGTTATCAATGGACTTCATTATCCCTTGGCCAAGTTTGAAATATGAATTTTTTCCCGATTTTGCAGACGCCAATTTTTTTCCCGGCGAGCGCATATTGTTTCAGCCGGTTTCAAATTCGAAGGGGGGGGGGGTTATACCGGGGCAGCCGGGCATCCTTCCCCTCCCTTTCTCTTCCCCTCTTTCTTTTCCTTTTCTTTTTTGTCTGTCCTGTTTCCTCTTTCTTTCCCCTTTCTTCGTCTCTTTTGCCTCTCTACCCTTTCCTCTTTTTCCCCCTTTCTTCCCCCCTTCTTCTTCTCCTCCCTCTTTTTCTTTCTCTTTTGTCTCTTCCTTCTCCCTTTTTTACTCCTTTCCCATTTTTGACTCCCCTCCCTTGTTTTTGGAGTGGGGGGGGGGGACGCTGGCCCCCCCCCCGGTTACTCCACTGGTATTGCAGAAATCCAATGGCAGAAACATTGTCGATGACCATGGGTCTGTCCGCTTTGAGTTCAATACATAATTCTTCATTAATAAGTAATATGACTGTTGGCAGTACAATTTAGCACATAATATGCATATAAGCTTCAATCGAACCTTTTAATATATTCTAACTTCAGACGAAAGGCTAACAGTACCTAAGGATCTACTCTGCTCCTGTTCTTCTAACTGAATTTCAATGGCAGGTACAGGCACTACATCAGCATCAGGTGTAGACAAACATTGACAAGGACTAGCTTGGCGGGAACAACCTTCACTGGACACCTGGTGAGAAACGTGAGAATTTGTTAAATAACTTTATGGTCAACAAGGAGATTTAAACTAGACTGAGTGTATTTCGCAACCCTGGCAAATCAATTACATCAAAGAGACGATCTTGATACAATGCTACACGACGGTAGCGTGCGTACGACATAACGTACATCTTCGGATAATAAATGGTTTCAGTCTATGAGAACAACCTGCTTGAATTGGCCGTCAAGCATCAACCGTTTATGTAACATGAGGTAATGTGTACCAAACTTCGAATCGCGCAAACAATTATCATCGATTTACTGTTTTGGAAGCACCTTTTGTTCTAATGCGGATTAAACTGGTGTAAACAAAGTGACGTTTGAATGCTTGATACATCTGTAAGTTGATTACAATATCTTAATTTTGTGTTGGAAAACACTTGTCCAAAAGTGAAATACAATCTTTATGTGATATAAAGATCGCTAATTAAAATAATTGTTGGGTATCGAAAAGTAAAACACATATTAAATTCAACAATTTCATAAGCAAAAATTCAATTGGTCAATAAGTTTTGATAAAAACAGTACAGATTACGTGATTTCCTTGATCCCTTCAAGGCCGTTGACTTTTACTGACTGTTCTTGTGAATGCATTATGGCCTCTGTACGTCACCCGGCCGTGTTGTTTCATAAACTGAACGGCGATGAAACAAAATTATTTTTAAAGGTTATCAAGGTTACTATTCTGATGATAAGTAGATTTAGATGTCATGTGCAAGACTTGGCACTGTAATGGGAAATGTAGAATTCTCTTTATAGTTAAAGTTTTAAATCCGGTTTTGTCCCCAGCTAATTTAATGGGGGTAGGCCGGATACCACCTCACTCAGCAATACTGCTGTTACTGTGTGAGGATTTAAGGGCAAAACGATAATTGATCCGGATGTCCTTCCTGCGTCAATCCACAGTTTTCGGCAGTGGGCCTCGCCTTTGGGCAACCAAGCACCACATGCAAGGCAGCACGGCTGGATGCCGCCATTAGCTCTCCAGAGGCTGACGCCCCTACCTTTCTTATATATAGGTAGATCTTCTTTTTTATTCTCCAGGGTAACAGCTACCCTCCCCATAGATTTCCTAGAAACCCACGGAGGGGACGGTTTGCCGCCGGAAATCGGCCCGGGACAGGTAGTCCTGGTTATCAGGATACCAGTAGCAGGTCTTCAAAGGGAAAACTGACCTGACCTTGTTCATGGATAGGTCGAACAAAAGCATTTTCGCGTACAAGTAATCATCTCTATATGACATCCAACCTTGCCTGATGTCACATAGGATCCTTCGAGTATGACCTTATAGTGAGAGAAATATATCCTATTCCTGTCTCGTATGCCGCCTTTCCCCTTATCATACTTCGCATAATTATAAATTACCTCGGTTTGAGATATCTCTTCGCTCGTAGACTGCATCAGGAGTCTGTGAGCCATAATTCAAGTCCTCTTCCTCGAAAACTTGTGATCCAATGGCGGTAGTTTTTCTTTTGAAGACAAATCGCTCATGGATTCATGCCAGCTAAGAGCACGCCCTGAACCCGGACTGACGACTGGAAGTTCTTGTGACGAATGTTTTCGACCGGATGAATCCACTGGAAGACTGCGGGGAACAAATAATCGGAATGAATGATTTGTAGATAAGACAGTAATTACGATACATTCCAAGTGCATGTTCATTGAAGCCTCCCGGGGAGTTGGACGAGTGGTCGTATAACATACCCGACATTCGATTTGCAATTTCTGGCTTTATGCATGTGCCATACCCATATTGTAATCATGTTGCAGCAGTGTATACCATATTGTGGGCATTATTTTGATCTTGTTGCCATGGCTAAAGAAACGCGAGGCCTCTGATTGGCTAAACACGGGAACCAAATGGGCAATTCCACGGTAACGGATAGGACATTTTGCCTCTGTTTTTGGACTTTACAACCAGTGCCAAAACGAAAAAATGTTGAAATGTCAAAGTGCACTCCATAATTCATGTATGCTACTAGGTACACAAATTTGAAATTGAATAAAATCCTTTCGTTTTGCACTGGTTTGAAAGTCCCCAAACAGAGTCAAATGTCCTTCCGTTACCGTGGAATAGACCCAAAGTAATTGTATTTGGCACCTACTTGAGTATAGAAGGTGCATTTAGCAAAATCCGTATTGACCGCGAACGTCTTGAAGCTCGCCTCGAGTAGAGTTGTTAGCCGAGCATGACATACTGATAGGCAATTAGTTGCAAGTTGAGGCATTCTGGTAGATTTTAATATTAATAACGAACGGAAGACACTTCCACGGCCTGGCAAGGAAGTTATAGCGAGTCAGGCGCGGATCAAAGGAGGGAGGGGGCGCGTGCCTCGCGGTAATTCTGCAAATTCTTGATTGCAAAATCAGCCCATTTTTAGATATTTGGACCAGTTACAGCATTTAGCCACACGGTAATTTTGAATTTTTCCCACATCCTGGATCCGCCATTGGTATGTACCCACACCATCTTCCGGTTCACTCGCACAGTCTCCTTATAAATCGATTGGATTTACCTATGGACTGCAAAAATTGCAAACTTGTAGAAAACAGTGTTGTTATGGACACATGTGAGGCTCCATCTCAATGTCTGACATAGGTTTTTGGTTAAACTGTCGTTACCTGAATAATTGAGGCGTCTAACATCTATTCTTGCTTTTCAGAAGACCTAGTAACATCAATCTATTTGTTGAAGTATTTAGATCAATTCAGTTTCTGAGCATCAAGGTCATGGAAAATCCAAGTTCCTCGATATACAAAACAGTAGTTCAATGACCATGACACGAGGGATCTGATTCCTTCTGGAATCTTTGTATTATGACTGCGACATTGATTACATTCATTGTAGGAAGTATCGGGTAACATCGCCGTTATCGGTGCCGTCATTGTATATCGCAAACGCAGATCGCTCGCCAATGTTTTCGTCGTCAATTTAGCTGTATTGATTTGTGTTATTACCGCGATCGCCAGTCCGCTGACCGTCTTAGGTATCTAACGAAAGGAATCCCTTCCCAGAAATCCAAAGGACTTTGTGAATTCTCTGTGCACTAGGCACTGTTCAGTACGGCTTCGATGTTATCAATTGTACTGGTTGTCTAATCGATATGTTTGTATATGCCAACCGATTTGTATATCGGATATTTTTCAATAACCGAACCATTCCGTGATTCTAACTCTTCTTTGTGGACGTGTTGCTGTTTAAACTAGAATCCGGATTCTTAGACAGTATACGAGAGGAGTTCGTTTCATGTTCTAGGATGTGAGGCGGAATTATCAGGCATCATGAGCTCTTATAATAGCACTCTTCATGATCATTACGGTTTTTGCTACACCGGGATCTTGCTGTACTACAGGGCCTCAAAACGCGCTCTCGCAAGACTTGCATGGGTAACGACCACACTACAAAACCTCTTACCACGGAATGAGGTGAGATACTTCGATCAGTAACCATTTGCATGATGGTGTTCATTACACTATGGATGCCGTATGTAATATTTTGCCGTCACAGATCACACAAGATCCGGAAAAAACACAGTTGGTCCGAGGAGGTACTTGTTAGTAATTAGTATTAGTAATTTACCGTGGCTTGTACTAACTGTTGGATATATGCCGCCACGAATGCAACATTTCGCGAGGGATATGCAATGTTTTTAAGACGATGTTACCCTTTTGCTCACGCAAGTAAGCCTTAAGTACTAGAGTGAATTACTTGTATAACCTATCCCATTTGTTAACTGGGTCTGCAATGTCTGTAGTAAGTTAATGACTAAGTAATTATTGTAAAAATGATACCATATGTATACTGCTATAAAGTTATAGACAAGTTCAAAATGGGCTACTTTTAAAAACTGAAGCCCTCAAAAGGCAATTCAACAGAGTGCTGGAATGATTCAACGGCTACAACATTAAGGTTGTGTCATAGTATCCTCCATGCGATTACAAATATTATTTTATTTCTCTATTTTATTTGAAAAAGATTTCTCACAAAAAAGTACTTAATTTCGTCATACAAGAGAAAATGTTATTCCCCTATAATAGTGCTATATTGAGATGGTGCCAGGTGTTATTTACTAGTTTTGGATGACAAACAGGGTAAGTAAAAAAAGGAAATTCAAAAGACGACCTCTATATTGTAAAAAGTTTAGAGTGCCGCATCTTTATTAAGCAATGATGCAAAAGTGTCATTAATAAACTTCATTTCAAAAAAGAATGATCCAATTCCCTTACGTACCTAAAAAGTTATGGGCTGTGAACACAGAGACCATTTCTATACTCTGTCCACGGCATCCCCGGGACAACATCTTGCGAACAGCTGTCTAGATTTCATTTGGTTTCATTGTTCCATTTTGAACCAAGACGTTTTTGCCAGTTGAGAAGGTTTGTCGGAATTGGTCACATTAATACATTAGCAGTATAAATTATTATATTAGAGATACCACAGGAGAATTTAATTAATAGCTAATCTGTCTGTTATCATAATTATTTCAAGCCAAAAGAGCTTCAGTTTTGGAATCAAAAAATATTCCAGTTTGTGGTCCTAAAAGTGGACATTTGCGATAATTGGACTTGTGGACATACAATGTGGAATACTGCAGGATTTTGTGTGTCGTAGGGACCTATAACTTTGTCGCCTTGCTGGACAAAGTTATCTCAAGTACTACTCCGAAAAAGGAACTTAGTTTCTGGAGAAATTTCCCATGGATGTTTCATTGTGGAATACTATTGCTTCAGAATGTCCATGAAATCATTGGCATCCGATAGCAGATCGTTGTTGCTCTAAATTGAGCTAGGTTTATCCTTCTGACTTTGCTGTTATTATCATTCCTGAGAGGTGACCTTCCAAGTGTGCATGATGTTACTATATACATCGGCATTGTGTCTTCGCAAGATAAACCCAGTCAGGACCGTTTGAATTCTAATTTATGCCTATTGCAGACTTCTTGAAGTATACTCCAGTTGTACAAATCTATGATATAGTGATTGCATTAAGGTCAAGATCATCTTTAATCCTTGTACAATTTTTTTGATTCACGTAGTATGTCATAATACAGAATATACAAAAACCGCCAAAATCTTCTTTGGGATTTTTCTTTATTAATGTTTGAAAGGAGGAAAGGTTGTAATGGTTCAAGCTCATCCTTGGGCAAAAGTTTCAGAATACTTCGATTTTCATCAGAGGGTGTTTTGAGTCAATACCACAATGCACCAGTTTTGGGAAATTTCACCTCAATAGGGTCATGTGATCACATAAAAATCATATTCTTAACACATAAAAAACCATTTTAGCCCACAAAGCGTTAGTACTTAGGAAATTTTTTGCATGATTATGAAATGTCTTGTGGTTCTTAAACTTTTGGAACACTTTTTATTCCTAAGTACTGACATGTGTTTAGTACAGTACGGTATAATAGTCACATTGCTATGCACCATGGGATTGATTCAAAACACCCTCTGGATTTTCATGAAACGTATTCTAAATCCCTCGCCTGATCTTACCAAAAACAAAACATGATTACTGACTCCACCTGACACAGAATGTCTTTAAAGGTGCAACGAGAAATTTCAAATAACAGGTGTCCCTAAAAATGTGAAAATTCTGATTTTTGCCCTGATGTAAAGCTTTCCATAAAAAATATCCCCATCTGAAAGGATTAAGCTGAGAAACATTTCTTTGGTACAAAAATTGTGAAATTTCTAATTTCGTATTGGAGCAAATACGAAAATGTTTTATTGAAATATAAGCAAGTCAAAATCACTTTTTTTTCTCACTTTTAAGACATTTCTGTAGCCAAATACAAGGTAAGAGATCTATTGAGTGTCTAATCTATATGAAATTACTATTATTACACAATATCTGGGTGCCTCCAAATCTCTCGTTGCACCTTTAATATATAGGCCCTTTAATTTTGACCAGGTGCCATATAACCAACAAAATATGCCTGATTAATATAAACTGAGATAGCGATTCGGACATGTCATTTTGCTTTTTACACAGTCGAGGAACTCGACTGTGTTTTTCTTCTGTACGGTTTCTTTCTTTCTTCTTCTTCTTTCTGTCAACATGCTAATATCTCAGACATGGAACATCCCATATTGACCAAAACTGGTCACAAGGACAAGTACATGCACAGAAACTTTTGACATGACCCGATTGGTTTTTTTTTTTTTTTTTTTTTTGATGTAAAGCTTTCCATCAAAAATATCCCCATCTGAAAGGATTAAGCTGAGAAACATTTCTTTGGTACAAAAATTGTGAAATTTCTAATTTCGTATTGGAGCAAATACGAAAATGTTTTATATTGAAATATAAGCAAGTCAAAATCACTTTTTTTCTCACTTTTAAGACATTTCTGTAGCCAAATACAAGGTAAGAGATCTATTGAGTGTCTACTCTATATGAAATTACTATTATTACACAATATCTTGGTGCCTCCAAATCTCTCGTTGCACCTTTAATAGGCCCTTTAATTTTGACCAGGTGCCATATACATTGCAACCAACAAAATATGCCTGATTAATATAAACTGAGATAGCGATTCGGACATGTCATTTTGCTTTTTTAGCTTCAGCTCCTTCGAAAGCAAAAGCTTGGGCGAATTATTGCCAAACGAATTATTATGTACGCTTATACTCAAGCCCCGTTTTGAGATTATATAGAGCTGGTTTATTATTTCCTTTGATTATTATTACCTGTTACTTTAGCTGTAGTTTGAAAATCGATTTCGTAGGTGTTTAAATTGCACACACACACACAAACACTTATGCGTGGGCAAGAGTGAAAAGGGTACAATGATTATTAGCACCACGAATTGAAGTGAGTCGCACAGAAATTAAACTTTTCATTTGTTTAAAAATACACAATTATGTATTTTCATAAAGATATTTCGAATCAGCATGGAAAAATAAGTACAAATGAGTCCAAACAAGCTAAGTCTTTAGGTCAATGTTTTTAGATGCCTTCCCAAATAACTGAATGCGTTATAACCTATAGAGGTTCTACAAGCGTTGGCAGGGTTAAATAGGCAGTTGCTCCAATAAAGGTTAAAAGAGTTGGGTGGAAAAATTAATATCACGAACAGAAGATAACTGATCAATAATACAGTAGTGCTGTTATTAACTGTATAGTGTACACATACACACTATTTATTTTACTCGTGTTAATTATTAAACGTCTCCACACATACTGCGTTACAGCAATAAGGCCTTACCGCTTAGCACATTATATCAGGTGACGTATCAGAGCAACGGATATGTCACTTATTCTATCTAGCCTTGATCAAGGCTGTCTGCTAAGAACCGACAAACTTTTTATTTTTCACACTGTACTGCATAATTAACATTTATTCTCAATTATTTTGAACATTGTGTTTTCAGGTATGAAATCAGTGTTTTATTTTTTTTAGGGCTACCCTGTTTAGAGAAAGATTATATAAACAAATAAAAAAACAACAAATTGGTACACTGCCTGGTGGTCTGTTGTCCACACTGGCTGGATCCAGGTTCCTACTAGTCTAGGTATAAAACCACAAACACCTGTTGTGGTCAGGTGCAGTGGTTGTGCTATACTCAGAGCGACAGCCTTGATCGAATTGCTTTGTGGTTTTAATCTTCCCTGTGCAAAACTCCTATAAAATTTTTGCAAATGCAGAAAAAGTCTGACAGACTGTACAAGGCGCTGTGCCTGAGTTGAACTTATTGAACTCACTAGTGGATGCCTGGAACATAGGCCAGGTGAAATTGGAGACCTCAAATTAGGTGTTTAATAGAGTGAATTCTTGCAATTTTTTTAGTTTTAGGGAGGGGCATATGCTCCACTCCTTTATGATGACATTATATCAGACGTGTGAACCAATGAATGAAGTTGGTAGAGCGCCTTGAACAAGGCTACACTTATTCACGCACACTGCGTTACAGCAATATTGCTTAACGCAGTAAGCTGACGTATCAGTGCAGCAGATATGTCACTTATCCACACATACTGCATTATAACAGTATGAAAGGTGATGTATCAGTGCAGCAGATATGACACTTTGAAATCCACACATACTGCGTTACAGCAATATTGCGTAACGCAGTGTTAAAGGTGACGTATCAATGCAACAGATATGTCACTTATGCACACATAGTGCGTTATATAAATATTGCTTAATGCAGTATGTATAAGGTGACGTATGAGTGCAGCCGATATGCCACGTATCCACACATACTGCGTTACAGCAATATTTCTTAAAGTAAGGTGACGTATCAGTGCAGCAGATATGTCACTTAACACACATACTGCTTTACAGCAATAAAATGACATATCTGCTGCACTGATTGGCTTATTTTTTTTTAATTTGATAGATGCATTTGTTTGTGAAATCCTGAAAAACAAATCATAAATGATAGGAAATGTTGATCTATGCGCTTGATACCGTGTAAGAAAATAACAGGAAATAATGAATTTTCTGATCGTGGCGAAGTAGGCTTATCTGCTTTTGCTAGACAATATGGTACACCCGGTGCTCTGAGAGGGCCCGCAATGTTCTCACCGTCAACGTGGTCAAGAATGTTTATCTTTGTGCTGTGCCTGATATTATTAGATTTAATATCAATGACAATACTAATTAAAATATAAATATAAATAACTTTAGACAAAACTAATGCTAACTCAGCGGGACAAAAGAACGACACACTGTACAAAAAGTGGTTATTCCTATAATGACAAGAGAGATGTCTTAATTGAATTGCTTTTAAAATGTTTTTAACTGATTTCCTCCGAAGGATCGGCCCAGTTTTCTCAGCATATGATCTGGGAAAATCGCTTTTGTGCATAGACAATCATACACATTTAGAATTGTTTAGGAGAAATAAGGGATGAAATGACGTCTAATAGTGAATTGTTAGATAGTGTCCCATTTGCCATCGGACACGCTCTCGACAGGCTGTAGCTGTGAAACTGTTGTTTCTTTCTTAGTACGTTGACATCATTGTGCTCATTTGAACAACATTTGCGGCAAAAGCGGCTCACAATGTCGGCTAATGTCTTTATTGATCAATACGTGCACTGGATAATTGACACGCTTTTTGCTTTTTCCCAGTTGAGATAGCATGCAAGGCATTAATCTTTATGACCATGGACAACACAAGTCTCCAAAACAATTCCAATGGTCCATAAATACAAACCAGCAGAATGATTCTTTTTGGATTCTAATGTATCTGACACTACTACTTTATTTTATTTATCGTCGGCAGTATCGGCAATATTGCCGTCATCGGTGCAGTATTGTACATCCTAAACTGCGATCCAATCGCCAATGTTTTAATCGTCAATTTAGCAGTTGCCGCCTGTGATCACAGCGATTGCCAGTCGTTAAGCATCATTGGTGGGTTAACCAAAAGGAGCGATATTCGGACATCATCGTACTGTGTGGAATTCTCTGTTGAAAATGTACTTAATTTGTATAACGTCATGCTTTTCTCAATTGTTTTTAAAAAATGATATGGTTAATCGTACGTGTGCATC
Source organism: Ophioderma brevispina (assembly GCA_023653785.1). Classification (NCBI taxonomy): domain Eukaryota; kingdom Metazoa; phylum Echinodermata; class Ophiuroidea; order Amphilepidida; family Ophiodermatidae; genus Ophioderma; species Ophioderma brevispina. The sequence continues at coordinate 35,424 of JAMKCH010021229.1, read as the reverse complement.
TTTCCCGACTAATGTATCCAAAGTTGGTTCAACAGAAAAACCTTCCTTCCCTTCATGCTGTTTTTTATCTGGGCTTGCCGCCGACTTACACTAGACTGCCCAATATTCCAAGAATCCTTATAATAAGTATGACGACAGCCGTTTCTTTCATTGTCATCTTAATTTAATTTAAGCAAATTGAAACCAGAATATTGTTTCGTTTTGGGATTTTGTCAACATCCACATGACTCTTTGCTACGGCACTTAAAATTTTGGCTTATTCCGGGCATCAAAAGCGGGTCTTAATAATTTCACGCCCGAACACAGGTACAACAGACTGATTCCTCTGACCGATGTGAGATTACTTCGATCAGTCATCATTATCATGACAGTTTTCATTACGATTGGACGCCTTACCTTACATTGATTCTCAATGAAGTTTAGAAAAGTAACAGAGTGTCGAAAGGGTTTTTACATGTTCGCATCTTTAGCCTCATTTTAAGCTCCTGTACCGAGAGCTGGGGTTTAAGCTGCCACTATACACATTCCTCGCGGAACTTTGTTTTGCAAGCGATGTTTCCTTGTTTGCTTCTACAAATAGCTTTTATATCATTCTGCATTTGTCACGGTGGATAAATTCCATTTAGAATTTTCACTTGTCCAACAAGAGCAGGATGGTAAATTCTGAATTATCAGGACAAGAGATTCATCCGAACCTCTAACTCAACGTATCTACTATATCAATTAGACTTTTAACGTTTTTTGTCCAAAAGGTCCGAGTATTGTAAAAAATTAGCAATAAGTAAATGGGTTTCTAAATGATTAAAATTTGCATTATTACCAACACATTTTACGTCTTGCTATAAATATTTTCGAATATTTAGAATTGGATACATTTCTGTAAACGATTGGCTATGTGACCCTGGCTTCCTTGCTTACAACACAAACCACGCCTGAAACGAAAGGCAGTGTTGATGGATATACCTGCTTTATGCGGGCGCCCGGACGTGTATTTCCATTGACAATTTAATTACATATTATCGAAGTAAACGTGATTTCTTCTCGATATTGGTAGAGAGGTCGATTGGTACGATATTTCCCAGTGCCATTAAGTTTTCTTCTTCTTCTTCTCTTTTTCCCTCTCCTTCCCCTACTCCTTCTTCTCCCGTCCTTCTTAGTAACACATTTCCTTTGTGGCGCTCAAACACAAAGTCTTACAAGTGACCTAATTTCAAAGAAAGAGGGGACCATACAAAAGGCAAATACAACGCATAGCTAATTGTATAACATCGCAATTATTTAGGGAAAGAGAATATTTAACAAATTTCAACAAACATTTGAACAGTCACGCACCCAAACCTCCCGGTCTCAACGGAATATATCCATAATTCTGGAAAGCGCATGTACCACAGAGAGCCTTCCGATATGAAACGTGGAAATTCACAGCGGGTTCGTTTCGGCGTGCAAGTCCAAAATCAACAGTGGAAGATCCGTCTTTCACCAGCTGATAGTGTCATCATAGCCATTGATCTGCCTTGACATTCCTTTGGGGACTTGTAACCTCACAGTCATCTATTTGTGGCTAAGGGTTGTGCGTCCAGCAATCACCAGTTTGGTGAAAGTTCGACTCTGACTTGTGAAGGAAGTTCTTCTTTGTACGACCAACGCCAGATCTGAGTCTGTCGAGTTGACCCCATGCTTTCCTATGCACAGCCTTTGGGCTTGCTTAATGGGCTTCCACAAACTGCTTTCGGTTCAAAGAGGGATGACCATTGCTCAGAGCATCTGTCATTGATCCATGTTTAGCGATAGTGATCAATGATGCAGTGGCATTGTGTCATGGATGGGTAGCAAAGTGATTCCGCGAATTCTCTGATCCTCAAGGGTTTGGTGGGGGGGATTAGGCTACCAGGTTTCATCACATTTCTTGCACTGAATCGCTGATTTCCTCCTACTAAGGTTTGCAGTAGCTATGCCAGACAGAATTGGAATATATCCTACAGGCGTCGCCAAAGGCACCACTAAAAGTCTCATTGCATCATTCAAATCGACATCATCTTTTGAATGTACACCACTGTACTCCATACTTTTGCAGGTATCACAGTGTAGTATGCCAAGGCAAACAAATGTATGTATTAGGTGTCAAAGAATGCACCCCATCCAGTTCCTCTGCGAGCCTTCTGAGGAGGTTTACACGGAGACTTGCGTCTTGGCAGCGACGGCCTTGGTGTGTTGCTTGCCAGTAAGGCTGCGGTCCCAATGTGACACCAAGGTACTTCGGTGTTGGGTCATGTGCAGCTTTTCTCCATCTAGAGTGGTGTTAAGTTCTCTCTTTTGCGCTCGATTGCAAGGTGGAAAACAGGCTGAGTTCTTTTGGGTTTGCTGATTTGCAGGGCCATCGGGGACGAAGTGGCTTACATTGATTAAGGTCTTTCGGCAACACTGTTTCTAAGGACTCGGATCAAGCCAGGCAGCTATTCCAAGGCCGTGTCGTCGGCGTAGGAGTACTGCGACAAGCTCCCTTTGGCATATCTGAGACTTAATGTTTGAAGAGACTGGGTGCCATAGGACAGAACCTTGTGGGACCCCAGTCCGAAGTGTTGCGCTTTCTAACTTTCTACCGCGTTGCCCACCCGATGTCTCCAGACGAAAGATCTGTGTGATGAGCAGCATAATGAACATTGACAAAGCTTGACATCAGGGAAGATTTTGAGTAGCTTGAGTAGAGACTCGATGCCCGACTGATCGTCCGCAGCAGTTAGGTCTATTGAAGACTGCTCCAACTCTGCTTATTCTGGAAGGCTGTCTCTGATGTCATTAACTAGTCTTGCATCTGATCAATCGGGGGACCCAAGGAGAACGAAGTCGTTTTCTAAGGCCATATCTTGATCTGAATTTGATGATATAAGCTGGGAAGCTTCATCATGGAATGCATTTATGTAAAGAGAAGTTAAGTTTAAAGTTCACAACACCCTTTGATTTCCTTCCATCACACAATGCAAGTCATCCTCAATGCAGCAGAAGATTGGTCTCTATGCTTCTTCTTTCTTTCTCCCCTTCCACGAGCAAAACTAACGGGCAGATTTATTATACATTGTAGACGGGTGAGACTACCCTTCTCATGCTCACCAGGCAATAGCGAGCTGGCATAAAAGAATCTCAGGAAAAGACCAACCCTACAACCGCATTGTGGCAGACATATCTTGTGAGATGAACCTACTTGGTAAGTACAAATAAGACCTTTTAGAGTTCCTACTTGCGCATGTCCGACCTTTTGATCAAGTAGGAACGTATACAATACTTCACGGCGCGCGGCGATCCCTGTACAGTTACTTGAAGGCGTTCCATCCCCTTCATGGATATGACCATATTTGTCCTGCAATGCACAGCTCGTGTCACTCCGCAGATCATGTATGGTGAAGAACCACTTGCAAGCTTAGGCTTAAGTTTTGTTGCCGAGTGTAAAAAGACTGATTTCCCCCATGAGAGAGTGTCCTCTCTACCAGAGCAACAGGTAGGATACCGTAACCTTGTCGACGAGGACCCATGGGTACATGCTGAAACACTTCGCATACAGCACTCAATGGCAGACATAATAGACAATTGGGTGGTAGGGAGGCCACTCAGTCACAAGGACGCTGTAATTCATGACACGGGCTATTTATAGAAAAACTGTATGGTTCTACCAGTTGCATATTGTTACTGAAATTGATTTATTCGCACTTTCGCACTACACATAGTGCAGTTGCGTCCACTGTAAACGTGCCCCTCGACTTTTTGCCACCCAACCAAATCATGTGACACGAATCCATTCATGAGTTCGACCTAATGTAAATGATTCCACTTTCACACCGGGCACCATTCCAAATCACTGATCAATGATAATGCTATGGATGAGCGATACCCAACACGTTGCAAATGAACATTGCGATAGGCCCTGTTTTTACCCATGTTGGAAGCCTTGATAGAAATGGTCGTTTCGGAGATCTTTTTCAACACGTAGTCAACCAATTACATACAACCAGAATAAGATTTGGTTTTACAAGCTTCGACGAAGAGTATATGTGAAATGTCTAAACCTGTTGTCCATGTCCCCCTCTTGATCTGCCCAGCAATCACTGGTGTATTTTTGCCATAGTTAGCATTATACTCTATACCAAAATAACACTCTTTTAAATAACCAAGATTCAAGATTCAATTTATTATCATAACATATCGTGCGTGGCAGAAATGTATAATCCAGTATTAATAATAATAATCGTAAGTAACATTGTAAACTGTACTAAGATGAACAGGTGAGGGATATTGAATGCTAGGAGACCAGTAAGATAACCCGAAAGGGCTTATATTTATTGCTGGCCCTGTAATATATACTTAAAATGTACTAAAAATACTTAAATTCAATGATGATACAAGTAAGGGGATGATATAACTAGTACAGAAGGTAAATACATAGAAAAAAAAACAACAAACAACAAAAACAACATATATCTACGCTAAACACAAACCCTTTTCGGATTTTTCTGAATGTTCATCCTAATAAATTCAATAAATTATTTATGATATAATATATTCTACAATTAAAGCTTCTACCAAGAAAATCCCTTGAGCACTTTTCTCGCAACGACGTGAGTTTTCTCATGTCCTATGCGTTAAGCACAGAGTACGCATGACAGGTCATAGGCCTATTGAATGCACTGTGTGCACAGTGAATAGGGAAAATGGACAGTAACTGCAAGATGAATGCACTTTCCGAAAGTGTACAATTGCTTATTCCCTGACCCGACTAGGCATGCGATGGCTGAACTTGAAGAGAGCTTATTGCAAATACGATAATTGACTGCACTGCAAATAAAGTTGATGGGAAATAACAAACCCAGTGCGAAGCCTCCCGGGGAAGCGTCTAAGATCACAGATGATTTGGGATGCTATCAAGTATCAAGTCTCAGTTCGATGTTAAAAAGACCAGTTTACTTGGAGTTGAAGCCTATGAGCAACCATCCAAACAATAGTCTTAGAAATACATAATGTCCACTTGGCAAGAGTTCAGGCTATCACTTAGGATTGAATATCAACGTGGAGTTGAATATCGTTAGCCTATGCAGAAATACCAAATTCACAAATGATGTCGCCGACAAGGATTGCATACAAACCCTTGTGGACCAACAGTAGAACCTTGTGGAAGGCCCAACAGTAGAACCTTGTGGAAGGCCCAACAGTAGAACCTTGTGGAAGGACCAACAGTAGAACCTTGTGGAAGGCCCAAAAGTAGAACCTTGTGGAAATATGTAAGACGATGATCTTTATAAAATCATATTTGATGGTCACTTTGAGAGTGCGATTCTGAAAATATGGATAATACCAGCTTTTGAATCCACCGGTTATTCCAAATCTGTCCTGTGTCATAGAGCGTGTATCGATAAAAAAACAGGATTGGAAACAAAAATATTTAAAATACAAACCACCTCTGTTCATCATGATGTTTTTTAAAAAAGTAAATGTTCCTACTCGTCACTATGTGCTTTTTATCCCATTTCATTTCGACCCTCCTGTCCAGAGATACAGTGCATTGAAGAATGGTTATAAATTCCAATCTGGTCCAATTTGTGAAATCACAGAAAATTATTCTTAAATCGTATATAATTAAATATTTTCACATTAGAATTTCATCTATTGTATTTGTATTTGTCGTTTGGTAATGATATATTTTATTTGCTCCTTTTTTTCTACATGAAATGCCGAGAGGCCTTCGCATTATATAATTTGTGGTCACACACATGAACTTGCTGTTAAAATTATCTGATCGCACATCAATGTGAATCAAGATCAAGTTAGTCAATCCTCTAATGCTACTATACCAACTGGCATAATAATCATATTTTATAGACGATGATGGTGCGCCGATGCACTATGGGCTATATAGTGTAATCTCAATTCCATTGGCACAGTTCAGTAGATTTCATTCACCAATGTATTTAGAAAATACACTCCTTGGTTTTGGGTAGATATATGATACCCAGATCACACAAGGTCAGTTCATGTTAATGTATGTACAAGTACAACCCACTGAACTATGTCCTTGGTGGATGAGGATATTATAGCTCATATCAAATGAGTCAATGCAGTCTCAATTCCCATGGCACAGTTCAGTAGCTTTCATTCACCAATGTATTTAGAAAATGCACCCCCTGTTTTTTGGGTATGATATATGATAACCAGATCACACAAGATCAGTTCATGTCAATGTATGTACAAGTACAACCCACTGAACTATGTCCTTGGTGGATGAGAATATTATAACTCATAGTGATGAGCGCGAACGGATATTGCAAAAGACTCCAACGTGACAAGCTTAGATAGCCAATGGGCCTTACCTTTGACACCTCCTCCTCATCTATCTTGTCTCCATAGAAATCAGAACTCAAAAGACACTCATAAATCTCCCACTTTGATGCCCGTAGTGTTTTATGATGCATGGGCTGCACATGACGTGTAGTCGGTACAGGCTTGCGTTTGGCTTCATTTGTTATGTAATGATAACAGTTAAATAGGCATTCCATAAATTTTAAGTACGATGGTACATTTTATTTATAACACGGCCGGATTTCTTACTCGTGTGTTGACCTTTACGGCAGCTACACCATGTCAACCGTGGCAGCCTCCTGCACAGTACACACTGGGGTAATTGCGAGGCGGTAGCTGGAAAGATAGGACTACAAAGTACACAGTTCTTAGGTATACAGTGATGTGGCTACGCTGCTGTACCTACCCCAATTGCTACCCTGATTTCCCCACTAGTGGAGAGAGAAAGGGGATGTTGAGTAGACAGTACGGGAGTAGACACGCATGCTACCAGTAGCTACCCCGCGTTACCAACGCGGGGGGGCATTTTGGGAGTGGATGAAAATTTCATGAAATGAGGGGCGCTATACACTTGGGCTTCGTTTAATAAGCATTTTTTGAACGTTTTTTAGGAAGAATAATCATTAACGAAATTCACATCGGGCATCACAAAAACCCCCATATTCCCGCACATGTAATAAAAAAAGCAAATATAGCCAAAAATATCACAAAAAACAAAATTGCCATGAGAAATACGCGTGCGCGAGAGCCGGGTTTAAACACCGAGTAAGCTTACTCCACGACGGTGCAGGACAGCCGCCTGCATCAGTGGGCCAGAAATTGAATCAAAGCCTGCCAAAAATATTTTTTTGAAATTATCCAGGTTGAGTTGGTCAATTTTAAGGTTATTTATGGGTTTTGTTTGAACCCGCTGAGTTCAATGGAATATTTTCAATTTGTATGACGTCATTTTTACGTGTTTTCCCTGATTGGTCAATTGAAAATTAAATTAAAAAAAAAAAAAAAAAAACATACAAAATTATAATTTTGACATATATGGGGTTTCTGTGTCATGGGAAATTTGTGTTGTTTAGAAATATTATGAACGATCATCAAAATACTGTTTTCCCCTGATTGGTCCAATTGGATAATCTGCTTGTAAATATCTATAAATAACCCATTAAACCAATGACAATTTTAGCACTTAGGTAGATAGGGTTCTTTGGACATCCGAAAATGGGGGTGATGGTATATTAGAAATATATATACGGTCATCAAAATACTGTTTTCCCTTTCTGATTGGTCATTGGATAATATCTTGTAATCCATTAAATTAGCCCATACCAAACAACAATGACAATTTTTAAGCTTACCAATAGGGGGTTCTTGGACAGGGCCCCCGCGAAATTTGATGGTATATCAGAAATATGTATTGACGTCCCTCACAATACTGTTTCGTCCTGATTGGTCTTGATAATAGTTTTTGCGATGGTAAGCCATAAAAGGGCCCATAAAACAAGGACTATTTTAAGCATATAGGTCCTTGGAGGACATGAGAAAAATTGATGGAAATATTTATACATATTATGACGTCATCAAATACATGTTCTTCTGATTTGTCACATTATGCCTTGTAATCCATAAAGGGCCCATAAAACAATGACTATTTTACAGCATATAAGGGGGTTTTCTTGACATGAGAAATTTGAAGTATAGGTGACAATCATTAGAAGTATAATACACAAAATACATCAAATTTTATTGTAACCTTTAAAAGCAATATTAGCACATTTTTTTGAGGGCGCCCCCAATTTTTAAAAATTTGGAGATTTTTTACACAAACTACACGGTTGCATTGGTAACTGGGCTAGTAAACTATACCGTGAATGGTAGCTAGCTCGAAAATGTCTGTGTCACAGACAAGGAATTTTGTACTAGAATAATTATTATCGATAATAATTCAACGGCTGCTGGCAACGGCCTTCCAATGTGAAATAGCCGGGAAATAGCGACATGTAACGGTGGCTATCCTCATCCATTAGTTGTTTAGTTCGGGCAATGAATCCAAGTTAGAGGTTCTTTTTTCTCGAGGTGGGCGAACTATTTCACACATCATTGACGAACCTAAACGTATCATTTCCAGCTCGCCTAAGTCCATCCTGGGATCCCAATTCTAATTACAAAATCGCTTGTTTTGGGTGATAACATAACGAATTTTTATTTAGCATTCTCGTTCGCAGGTAATAATTTTCCTAGAAATTACCCACGTAAATGTGCAAAAATATCAAATTATTGAAATTGGGGGCGCTCTTCAAAAAAAAGTCCATATTGCTAAATTTCCCTGTAACAACATACGAAAAGGGTTGCGCCTAAAACATTGACTATCGAAACAGAAAAGAGTTTTAGGGATATAAACTGTAGTATTGTGAAGATATACACCCCTTAAATTTCTAACTGCCATTTGGTTGCCCACTTTGTCAAAATCCCAGTGGACCCCTGCCATGGGTTCGTAGTGGGAAATAGCTCTTTAGATCTAAAAAGAAACTAAGACTAATACCCTCCTTTTTTTCCGGTGATGTCAGATTGGTCAATCATTTCTTTAGTGATGTAAGGGATATATGGCTGTCATCAAAATGTTTTCTCACTCTGATCTGCATAAATTGTTGTAAAAAAAAATCATAGCAAATGTTTACTAAAACAAAAACACAGTGGTATGACCCAAAAGTGCATTTTGAAAAAGCTTTAAATACCATTTGATCCTCATGCTTCTTGAAGAAAGTAAATACAAAAGCATAAGACACTACACTGATTATGTTGAGATCTAGGGAACGGTTTTCGCATCACAAAAGTGAATTCACATTTGATTGTGGTAGGCGTTTTCGCTATTTTCGGTCCTGTTTATTACGTACAAATTGTATGTACCTTTTGAACCCCCTCGAGTTAAGAATTGCGGTATTTTTGGATTTTCTCCCCCCCCACTATCCACCCCCCCCGCCACACATCCTCCCTTTTTTTTTTTTCATACTGTTATAACTTGAGATATAAGTTTTACATTAAACCCCATCCCCTCACGTACGTTTTATCATTAATCCCATTGTTAGCCCTATCAGAAATATTATAAATCCTACAATTGAATTTAGAATTGCTTTTCTTTTTGCTGCAAAGTATTATTTTTTTTTTTCATTTACATTTTAAAGAACTTGAACATCAACACAGTGGACAAAGAACTTGAAAGGCAGAAAGAAGCCTTGCAAACTTTCTGTTTTTCACACATTTTTTCTTGGGATTTTATTTTTAATAACTCGTAGAAAAAGCCTTACAAAAATTTTCTCCCAAAGCCTCAAATAACTTTTATTCCGTGATTCTTCTTAAGCTGACGTTCCAAACGTGTTTTCGCTCTTTTTAAATGCGGGTCATTGGGGAAATATTTTTTCACAGATATGAATGCATAATTATAAACCTCTAGAACTATCAGAATCTGTATCCTCTTCAATGTGCTGGAATGTTCTTAACGAATCTTGATTTTTAGACGACTATAAAATATTGCATAATCGCAGCGCGGGTGCGCGGCAAGTTGAATTGTTCATTAAAACGGCATTTTTGCAAAGGTGTGGTGCACTTAAAATACCTCCAATATGCAGTGTGGCAAATTGTGGCAAAACAATTTAGTATAACTGAAAGCATATAGGTCTTTGAGTAAAATGTTGATATTGAACCTAGCGGGAATCAACGGACCATCCTAACTTTTAAATTTGATTCTATCTTTTTTTCAAAAAAGTCAATTTCTAGCAGTTTTTTTTGGTCAAACAAAAGGTGATTTTCCCCCTTCATGTTCTCACATTAGTTTTTTTTTTTCATTAGTATTTCTAATTGTGTATAATCCACGTGGTTAGCTTAGAGGCAATTAAAAATGGATCCTTTATTTCTTCCTTCGTCACAAGGAGTTTCATATTTGGTGGTATTAGAACATTTTAAAGCCCATCCAGCTTTTTTTTTTTCATGCTTAACGGACGTATATGACACCTTTAAATTCCTTTAAAAAATAATATTAAGATTTTTATTTTTTTTATTTTTTTTATTTTTTTTATTTTTTTTAAAAAAACATAAAAAGTCACATTTCGGCAATTTTTATTTTTGGCCACAGCTTGAGGCGATTCTGGCCCCTGTTCGCTGTGTTTACACGATCCGTCCCTATGCGGCAAAAATACACGATCCTGGCCGGCGAGTGTACGTCTAGGGGTAGGTAATCCATGTCTACACGGTGGTACTGTGTGGTAACTACCATGAAGAAATGGGCGTGTACATGTGATAATCAAAAACAACTTGTGCATGAAAAAACACAAAATTTTACCCTGACCCTGTTTCATCAACTGTGACACAGTTGATTTTCATGCTCTGCATATTTTCGCCTTTTTATATGCTGAAAAATGAAGGAATGTTGGTGAAAGATGAGGTAGATATGTAAAGATTTTCGCAGGCTGTCCAATTTTTAATTTTTAAACACCCCCATTCCAATGGGGATTTACACGTTAAAAGCTGTGGTTGTCAGTTCCATTATTTTGACTGAATATGGTTACAACTATTCTGGATCAGCCGTGAAAATCTTCGTATCTACGCTCATTTCTCACCAATTTGTCATTTTTTCAAGCAATAGAGCTGAAAATATCAGTCATGAAAACATCACTGCATCACAGTTGAGTAAACAGATCAGGGTCAAAATTTTACTTTTTTCTTCCACACAATTTTTGTTTGAACTCACTCTGTATAACACTACGCGCGCTCTTATTTTGTTTTTTCGATATTTAAGATTTTGATATCGTTAAGATTCTTTAATGACCTAAAACTCCCTCGAGGTGGTATAGCTATAGGGACAGGAGGATATTTTTTGAGGATATGAATTTCTCTCAATTTGCACTTGATCGGCTGTAGAACACCTACCGAGAACGTTTCGAAGCGAGAATTTTGGCGAGAATAAAATTCTCGCCGAAAATCTGGTCCTAAATCGTGCCATAAGTGTTTGAACTTGCTTTGTATTATAATCGTCCCCATAGAAAATGCTAAATTATCATCTTAAATATCTTATTACATAACGACGTCGTATTCGGCTTATTCACTTTAGGTGCATGTGATCTAATACATTGGTAACCATGTGAAATATGCCAAAAAATGTGTTAAAAAATCAGTTTAAAAATGTGTGCTTCTTTCTAGAAATGTCCCCGTGCCTAATAAATATTTTATAATTAATATCGAGGATCACCCGATCCTAATAACCTGTTTTTACATGAAAAAGTCGATTTTGTCGTCAATAGTTTTAGCTAAAATCAAAGTTGGTGAAAATTATAATGCATAAACATGTAAATCAGAAAAAGGCTTGTTTTGTGATATTTCTCCATAAATCATCCATTATTGCTTTAACTCCAAAATGTCAAAAGAATAAAGAAACAATTTCGATTCCAGCACGTTATTTTATTCAGTTTTAAAATATTTGGAGATTAAACACGTTTTATAGTACCATTTTGCAATATATTTCTATACACGCAGGTTTAAAATCTAAACAGGTGATGGATGGTTGGTGCGTCGTGCTACATTTTTTCCTAATAGGTTTGTATTCTTACTTTTCAAAAGAGCTGAATTAATTGAATAAACTCTTAAACTGAGTTTGCGTCCAATTCAAGGAGTAAAGGAATAATACAACGTGAATAAATAAAATATGCACCGATTAAAGATGATCTTGACCTTATTGCAATCACTATCATAGATTTGTTGTTGTTTTTATACAAAAATCTAATATACTTTCATGTGTTGAAAAAATGAAAGAAATCGAACGAAAACATATGCTAGATAGGCCTATGACAGGGTTTGTAAGCACACCCCCTTTATCTCAATTCCTATGGGATTTACACACATTAAACTTGTGTTTATGAGAATGTACAATATCATGGTCATCATCACAGTTCATGATGCATTTGTCAACTTAATGTTACATTTTCTTGATTATTTCAACTACGGATATCTCAATGAATTTATTTATACCAATGTGCCAACTGATATGACGAATCCAACACCAATTCACCTGTTGCAGAGCAAGAAAACAAGATCTTCCCATTGTTTAGCATTTCAAGGTTATACAGGGGTCAAAATTTTAAAATGTTCCGAATGTGTTGAAAAGCACACCATGATGTTTGTCTGGTTATCCCCCACTACTGTCACTTTAACGTAATATCTCGCTTAACTGTATAAATCATATTGGAATGGAGGAAAAAGAGGTGTGCTTACAAAGTTGGTCATATCTGGCTTATTTTTTAATCGATTTCTTTCATTTTTTCAACATTTGAAAGTATATTAGATTTGTTTTATTAAAACAACAACAAATCTGTGATTCAGTGATTTTATCAAGGTCGAGATCATCTGCAATCCTTGCACATTTTTTTTTGATTCACGTAGTATATATTTTATTATGAAACAAGAGCGGTTTTGTTTATGAACAGAGTGGTAAAGGCTAGCTAGGAACTGGTACATGAATTCAAAAATACTCATAAATTTCAAACAGAATGTTGTAATTGTTATTTTTCAACATAGGAGTTAATTGTTTTGGGTCTTCTAGAACAACAGGCAAAACACAAGAGGTTATGTTCACCACCAGGTCTCTTGAATGTCACTTTAATTTTCGTTAAAATACACACAAAAACGAAGCATTAAACAGTTAATTTAGAGATGAAAAATGCAGAAAAATGTAATACCTTTTAAATAGCACACTCGCATGTGTAGGATCATTTAATTATTAGGAAATAATATTTGATTGAATTTGTTCTTTCTCTGTAGCCTCTTTTGCTCGAGCCTCGCGTATTTGGGAAAATGCAGCTGTAGAAAGAGACTACGATTATTAGTTATTGATCGATATACACACGACCATTTAGTAATTAATCGATATACACACGACCATTTAGCAAACGGGAATATAAATGTACTAAATATTGTATTTAATTAACTACTCAAGGGACAGTTCGGAATCAGCCTTAAAAATATAAGAAAGAACACCAAAACCTCACCGGAGTTTGCATTGAGGGAAATTCCATACCTGAACGCCTCTTTCGTTTGCGGTCAAATTTAGCTTGTAGTTTGGTTCGTTTTTTCTCAAGATGGCGCCCAATTTGTTCTTCTTTCTCTGTAGCCTCTTTTGCTCGAGCCTCGCGTATTTGGGAAAATGCAGCTGTAGAAAGAGACTACGATTATTAGTTATTGATCGATATACACACAACCATTTAGTAATTAATCGATATACACACACGACCATTTAGCATACGGGAATATAAATGTACTAAATATTGTATTTAACTACTCAAGGGACAGTTCGGAATCAGCCTTAAAAATATAAGAAAGAACACCAAAACCTCACCGGAGTTTGCATTGAGGGGCCGTTAAGTTTAATTTTTTTTTTCAGTTGATCGATATTATAATTATTTTTCCTATTAATTAATATTCTACAAACAAACAAAGCAATCAATAAGATTACAAATACCTGATATCGGCACACAAGAGATGCATTATGTTTGATAACTATCTTTTTGAAGAGTACGATGGATGTTTTTAGCTTGATCACAAAATGTCCTCTAAGATTGCCTATTTTTCCTGTCTCACAATATTAAGCAATAAACATGGCTTTAATAGAATATTTTTTTAATATTTGGTTGAGAAGGTTACAAGGCCAAAAAGGTGCATTATAAATTTATTGTCTCTCAATTTATGCATTATAAATTATCTTTGTATTGCAAGACTTTGTAGGCCTACACTGTTATTCTGATGATAAAAACTTGACTTGAATCGAAACTTGAATTTAACTTGAATGTTTCTCTCTCTCTCTCTCTCTCTCTCTCTCTCTCTCTCCCTCTCTCTCTCTCTCTCTCTCTCTCTCTTAAAGTGACAGGAGGAGAATTTTTTAGGATATGAATTTATCTCAAATTTCACTGTTATAGACCACCTACCGAGAATGTAAATTTGGAAGGTTTATTGGACAAACAGGTGCAAAAGAAAACCGCAAACCTTGATTTGAACTTGCCTGCTATCGTAATCGTTCCCCATAGAAAACCATGCTTTGACTTTCTGTCGTGCACGACAGGAACTACCAGATCATCATCGTATTACATAAAGACGGCGTATTCGGCTTATTCACTTCAGGTGTGATCTAATACATTGGCAAGCATTCCAAATATGTAAAAAACCTAGGTTCGAGAAAAATTGGGGGCGTTTCTTTCTGGAAATCTCCTCATGTCTCTTTAAAGACAAACATGTCTCACATGACATGTTTTGTTAAAGGTGGCACACAATAAAATCCATTTTGGTATGTGATATAAGAACAGAAATGTGCCTGCCACTGCCTTGTGGTAATATGAGATATGAAAAAAAAAATAAATAGATTTTGACATTTGCACCTGTTAACGTTCACCTTTATCCTCTGGGGGTCAAAATGCCGAAAAGGTGCATGCAGGGATCAAAGGTCATATATGAGAAGGTCTGCGATTGGTCTGGGCGTTTTTGAGTTTTGCTGGAGATATATCAAGGGTTTAGTGCAAGGCCCCATCTGCAATAGCTGCCATTTGTCAGCTGTGTTTTTATTAACTGTTATACCTGCCAAATCTAACAACTGGCAGCTATTGCAGATGGGGCCTTTTTGTCCTAAATCCTCGATATAAAATAAACTCTTTTGTTGGAGAAAAATTAGAATGACAACCTAAAAGATAACAATATTCGCATGCCACAAAGAATTTTGAAGAATTCCGGAACATTCTTACCGCTCGGAGAATTGGAGTTCGTGGCAACAGTCATGCTAATACAAAACCCAATGAAGAAAAAATAAAAACCAAACACACACAAACAAAACTACCACAGACCATTCATCGATTTCAAAAGTTTGTACGCACTGCAAGTGGTTATTTAGGTCGGTGTGCATTAGTAAAAACTTGTTCAAATGATTGCTCAAAAGTTTTCAAAACATAACATTAAACAATTTTATATTGTTTTCTCGGGGTAAGATTCCTTCGTGATGATGAAATACTGTATATTAATAACAAACACATTATACACATAGGCACTTTCTTACAGAGGCACCATCATATTCCCAGTTTTTTCCTTGAATCACTGCCAATATTTTACAGGTTTAATATTTACCTTGCTGTTTTAAAAATTGCGTCTCAGCAGCTTTTTCGCGCTCATCTATGTTGGCTTCCATTTTATCATATGCCCGCTCTTTTTCGAGTTGTTCTTTTGCATCACGCAGCTCTTGAAAACGACATTTTCGGGTTCCATTTTTCCAAGCTAAAAAAAAAAAATAAACAATGAAATCAAGGGAAAAAATAATAGTTACAAACCAACCAGATACTCAGACATGTTAAAAAACTTGCGGATACCAATGAATACAAGCGGATTGCAAGCCTGCATCATTTAAACAATCATTTTCATGTTAACTAAAAAGAAAGTTACGGATTTTAAAATTGCTTTTCTTTGCGATATTGCATTACTGGGTACAAGTCAAATCATTAAAAATAAATTACACAGAACAAAATAAAATACACACAACATACAAACAAATACATAAATTAAATAATAAATAAATAATAAATAAATAAATAAATAAACACGGTAAACATAAAAGCAAAACTAACTCGGGCCAATGCGTGTCAGGGAATCTTTTAAAGAGCCTGCAGGGCCTGTTGACGGGGCCCAGGCTCTAAGTGGCTTTAAGACAAAATGCTCCGATTGCATGTATTTTTTGGCAAAGTGAACTTTCAGTGTGCATGGAAAACGGTTTGGAAGTTATTTTTCTGATGGGATTTTGATCCTGCAAAAAAAATGTATATAAACTCCCGTAACTCTACTAATATACTTAAAGACCAACACACAACATACAGCTGTTTTCGTAAAATAATTGTAGTGAAATCTCACGTTTTTATGCATACAAATTACTCTCTGAAGGCAAAAGAGTGGATTTCTTCTTTAGCGTGGACTACCAGGGCCACTCTGAGAGAGTGAAATTTTCACACCTTGTCAAGAAATATATTTTTGATAACAAGTTCTCTTGAGAATTTACCAAAAATGATAACATTTTTAAATGATCAAGGATTATTTTTGAAAGTTCTGCATTTAGAGAGTGGCGGAGTGTCTGTAAACTTACATGCCATTTAAAGGAGACGTAACATTGAACTTGTCTTAAGAGGGATTTGTATTCTATATCGACACGCGTCTAAAAACTTGCTTCAAATAGTGGTCGCCTTCCCTGAAACGTTTCCGAACTAAATCCTTCAGCTTTCTCCCCAAGGCGTCTAGTCGACAGTTCTACTTTGAGAAGGCCCTTACCCTTTTTTCTCTCGCTTCCTTGGCATTTATCCGTCTCTCCTCCAGTTTAGCTTCTCGCGGTCTTTCTTCTTTAAGCTCTTTGACGCAAGTAGCAAGCTTTCTTGTTGTCGCTCCTGTCATGGAAACCAGAAGATCATCAATGAAGATATTCAGCGTAAGGTTTTAATTGATTGTGATAATAGAGATCAGTGATGGGGTGATGTTGTATGCCTTTGTTATTGAGATTTTTAAGACCTACTTATTTAGTTATTTATTTTTTGTCTATAAACATTCAGGTTTCAGTTCACTGCTTCAATAATGCCCAGGGATCCAGACGATTTGGGACAGCCAGAGTTCAGAGGTTTTCACCCTACTCTTATCGAATGACTGCGATACATACAGGCGAGATTTTCCATGTTTAACATGAGACGAAGCCGTACGGCCCTTTCGACTGACGCGGGTATTCTCATGGGTCGTTTGCCCAGGTCCAAATAGCTTGTACGAGAGACCGACGGCTTACAATCCCTCCGAATGACGAGGTATTCACCATGGTTCGTTTGCCCAAGTTTTTTTCATCAATCTCTGTTACTAATCAAATCAGTACCCGAATAATCCCCTGCGCAAGTGGTCCGCCGGGACTTGAATCGGGGACCTCATGCACCAAAGAAGAATACCTAACCAGTGGCTCGCGCTCTCCGATGGTATTTGCAGAAACTCCACCCTCCCCCACTTCAAGTACACTATTGTTATTTTTTGTGGAGAGATATGAATCCATGGGCAATCTCGGAAAGCTGATGATGTACCTTTCAACATTCCAAATGAATTTTTAATTATCATCTAGTCATCATTTGATAGATTAGATATACAACATAATTAAATACTGTGACCATTTCGCTTGAGTTCTTTGAAACTGGGCTAAATGATGGGAATTCTGATGCACTTTCAAAATTAAAGGATTTCCCATCAGTTCTTCTTGTTTGTTTTTTTTTTTTGATGTGTGGATTTATTTCTAGGAATTAACCCAAACAACAAATGATTATATTGTGTGGTAGGACCATCAATGGTACACTTGTTGAGTGGAGGAAACAAGAGGGCAGAGGGATAATTATTGAAGCTCTAAGGAGGCGGTCATATTTATGCCAGGGGGAATGACGGATTTCAACTTTTTTTCGGGCAAAAAATGTTCCCGCCCCCCCCCCCCCCCCCCCGCTTCGTTCAAAAATTCCACACTCCCCCCTTGATCATGACTGATTTCTCCCACTTGAAAGTTCATGTTCCCCTCTTTCTCGTTGATGAAAAATTTCACGTTCCCCCTCGCTTACAAAATTTTTGTGTCCCCCCGTCAAACCTCCATTCCCCCCCCTGGCGTAAATAATGGACCCCTCCCTAAGAAGCCAGGATGTGTAAACCTCAGCTCAAATATATTACCTCTTTCTCTGTCTGCATTTTATGATGTCGTTGCGTTCTTTGTCTGTTGTTTGCTTGCTTCCTCCATTTCTTGAGTTTTGACTCTTTCCTCCTGAGATGAGAGTCTTAGCATTCATTCTGTCCTAGTCAATCTTTAAGGAAGACAGTTATACAAGCATCGTATATTTATAGACACACATTCAAGTTATCCTTTTGGAAGTTCTTAGTTCTTACATTGTAATATAAGGTTTAATATTAGTGTTATTTTCATACTAACAACCCAATATTATTTCAAAAACACAGTAAACTGAAGCAAGGAATTAAAATGTCATTTATGATGACGAACTACGTCAGTCTTATTGGTCAAACTATGGGCCGCTTTCTCTAAAATACAAAGTATAAATCGATGTGTAATTATGATATCTTAGCAAAAGCAACGACAGTTGAAATTGGGTCATTTGCTTTGATATGTCATAATACCTTAAAGCGGGCGGATAGTTGACAATGGCTTTTTGTTTAAACTATATGCACAACAAGTTAGACCAGGGTAAAGTTAGACCTGGTTCTAAGTCAAACTACTTTTGTCCAACAATTACAGTTTTAACATTTTATTTATAAATTAACTAGCAAATTTTAAAATGCGAATCGGACTTTCAAAACAAAATACAAAAATATTTCATGTCAAGGCTAAGGAAATGTCTTTCGGGGGACTAAATTACACTTAGACCAGGTCTCTAACTTAGATGGTCTAACACTTTTGTACATACGGACCATTACATTGTACATCAATAAAAAGCGTCAAAACGTCCTAACGTCATGCGTCAGCTTTGTGCTGGCCACTAGTGGTCCAATTTGGCTTCTATGTTTTGTGGATATTTTTGCGGATTTGTCTGTGTTCGTACGTCATTGTTGATAGAATGACAGAGCTTGCCCCGTCACCATACTGGTTTCCTTACCCTTTATGCTCAAAATTCGGTTACGTATTTAATTGGTTCGTGTCCCTCAGCCTCGCTCACCCGGCACCCGTTTCGTAGCATGATGATTCGTTCCATAATTTTAATTACACCTCGATCTTTCCTACTCTTTGTTGGGCTTTATAACAATAAACGTCTTTCCATGGGTCTGCATGTGAACGATATAGCTCCCTCTTAAAAGTGTGTTTAGCACTTAACACTTTTTACAAACTTTGATACATGTTAAAAAGTTACACATGAACCCCATCCACTTGCTAAACATTCAATGTTTAATCTAACATACAGCATTTACACTCTAAACACGTTTTACATTTAAACGTGTTACAAAGGGAAGGCAACAAATGTTTACTTTACCCCTTATAAACACAGTTTTACAGGTAATAATAATAATACTAATAATGATAATAATTAATTTGAGATTTTCAACGGCGGCATATCCCGTAAACGTGCTCATGGCGTTATGTGTGAAAGAGAATAAGGGCTCTCAGATAAACTATTACCCAGTAGACAGATATGCCAAAATAGCTCGAGTTAGTAGCAGGAGAAAGCCAGAGTACCCGAGAAAAACCTGCTGGAACGAGTATGGATGAGAAGAAAACGAGAACGACCTTACCGGGGAATCGAACCGATATATCATGCATGGGAAAGGCCAAGGAAGATACGCTGCCACAACCAGGCAACCTTAAGATCTCCACAAAGCATGCTCCATACAAGACGTGTAGCAAGCCAAAAGGGTCATTACGTATTACGACAACGCGTTGTTTTCGAAAGCAACGCGTTGGATTAAACAAAACGTTACTCCTTGGCTGACTAGCACACGCGTGCTTCGACGAAAGCAAACGTGTTGCGGCAATACGCAATGACCCTTTTGGCCTTGCCATAGACGTGTCCAAAAAATAAAAACAGATGCAAGGACGCTAAGACACGTCTTGATTTTGTGTTCCCTAATTAGACCTTACATGTCTTAATGAGCAAGGTCTTGAAGGTGTTTCAGGCGAGAAAGTATGGGTGTATATTATGTGAAGTTTGTATGTTGTTGATTTCTTGAAAGGCGGCGTACCGTAATAATTGTCAACCGCGCTTTGAGCCTGTTTACGGGGATTAATCGCTATATAAAAAACTTGTTATTATTATATTAAGGCTGAATCAGAGATTTCGAAAATACTTTTTTGTGTATTAATTGACAATAGTCATCAGAATTCAGACCGAAAGTAGTCACATAAAATGCTTAATTCCAAGTAGAGGTGAATCGGATTTTGCGTTTTCGTACAGTAAACCAATTATGCATTGAGTAGACAGTGCCCCATAGGATACTGTGTAGAACAAAAATTCCGGATCCGGAACTTGATTACAAAGTTGTGGTTGTTATATGAAGGAACTTCGATTTGAGCTTATTTTCACACAGTGATTAGTATATGGACAAGCATTGTGTATATGTTAAAGAACACGATTTGTTTGAAAACTGAGTGCGACCTCAGCGGGAAATCTCTGAGTCCGCTTATATAAGACAGTCTTTATATTTGTAAAGACATTTTTCAAAGGGTTATGAAGACACGATTTTCCAGTGTACATCTTACTTCATCTGTCTTTCCTTCAAGGCTTTTTTCTTGCGTTTTATCGCCTCATCTGCCCGTCGTTGCACGAGCCAATTGTCCATTGTCTCGATCTTGTTCGGACCGCATTCGTTCTCTTTCTTGGCGTTCCCCGCACTTCTGCATTGATTATCAAAAGAAATGGGTGTGCTAAAATGGTATTGCTTTGATCAATAGCAGCCAAGGCAGCACAGGGTCAGTGTGATTTCAAAATCTGCCGTCAAAGCACACCAGTCCATGGATGGAGTTAAGGGGATTCGATTGTGATAACGAGTAAGCGCTTTGTTATTTTTGCACTGTAAACTCCCAGGGGTCTAAGGCCTAGATCCATTCTCTACCGCGTCAGTGATGTGATAACCTGGGACGCAGATTTTACGCCCGGCGTCAAGATATGCCGTCTGTGTGTGCACGTGTAAAAACGCCGGCGATTCAGCCAGCGCAGAACTACGGGTGCGACCATCAAATCTCGCGCTGACGTCACGCAAGGAGGGTAGGCAAATGGAAGTGTAGTCTTACAGTAACTTGATTGGGCATGTACATGATTATAACATGATATAACCTTCTTGAGTAACCATGATTAGGCCTACCTTCTAAGCATACAAAACGCTCTAAGCCTTTCCTACCATGTCTCTTATTGGCTGTATATATCATATAACAATGCACAACCATAAAATTGGCCGGGTACAACGCACACTGGATCTGGATCAATTTAACTCCAGTAAAGCGGATTCCCGCATCACACTAGAGGACTCTGGTAATGAGAGTGATGAAGGAAGGTAATGAGACAATGGGGGAGAAGGAAAAAGTGCCTTCCAGTAGTAACCATTGTCCGGCTGTCACTCATTAGTCCGGCGAACAATGGTGAACAAATAGGGCAAATCGATTCAGTTGACTCTTTACGCAACATTAATTCACGCTTTATGACGTTATCGTTATGGAGCCCCGGACTATGGCTCCAACCGGCGATATATGCTTTCACACGGATGATCCCCTACTATTTTTCGATGAGTCTGCAATTTTTACCGTGCTCCGGATTGATCCACTGAAACAAGGGACCAACGGCTTAACATCCTCTCCGAACCATGAGGCGCCGGACACACATTGCATATACCTGCACATTACGCCAATGGGTGGAGCCCGAGGAGAATTCCATAATCACACTTTCTTACTAGGGAGCTCAGACCACCTTCCTTTGCACCCCCCGAACTCAAACCAAGCAATTTTTTTTAGGTTCCTTTATGAACCCAAAACATAATCAGGATTTTCCCAAATTTTAAAGTGGCCCCAAGGGGGTTTATTCAAGATGGCGGTCAATATGGCCGCCCACATAAGGGGGTTTTTCCCTCAAGAATTAAACACGATTATAACCCCTTAATTGTGCAACGGACACTCAACGGGATCCCAAAATATTAGATCTATTAACATATCTGTGCCTACATAATTTCATTCACATGTTTTCAAGTCCAAATGGCGTCCAAAATGGCCCCCGCCCGAGCGCCTTTCCCTCCCCCGTCTTCCCACCCCGTTCTTACGCCACGTCCTTGGTCCCGACGGTCCCCCTGAGCTGCCCGTCTTAGGTGATTCCTGCCTACACTGTGCCTACCCCATTTTACTTCCCTCTTTACCTCCGCTGGCGTCCCCAACTGGCTGCCGCCCTCGCGTTGGTTCCTCCCATGCATTCGCAACCCGCGGTATGCAGTAACTTGTCGCGCGGTTTCCATGCTGGGAAGAGGTGAAGAGATAGACAGAGGGGACCGAAAGAAAGGGGGGCACAGGGGGGAAAGAGAAAGGGAAAGGCGAAAAGGGGACCGCAAAAATGAGCCAAAAGGGCCGCCAAGTGGGACGGGCCACGAAAAAAGGCGGCACCAGCAACAAAAAGACAAAGGACGCGAGCAGACGCAGGACAGAGGGAACAGAGCGACAGAAAAGCAGAGCGAGAGAGTCGAGAGAGAGAGAGAGGAGAGAGGAGAGACAGGAGAGAGAGAGAGAGATAGAGAGAGGAGAAGAGGAGAGAGAGAGAGGATATATAGATAACGAGAGATAATAATATAATATGCATTATATATATATAATGGGAGATATATAAACCCACGGTCCCCAAAAAATACGTCCCCCTCTTGGGTGGAAACAGCACTTGTCATGAAAAAATCACTTTGATGAGTATATTCAATCGCTCAAATAATTATTGTTTACAGGAAACATTTTTCATGTAATTTTTTGTTTTTTTGTTAATATTTTTAAGATGAAAGGTAATGCCTTTTTAACACAAGGCATTTGTGTAAAAATGGATGTTTCAAACCAGACCAAAAAAGTTGCACTTTTCAACTTTCTAAAGGCCAACCTGTTTACAAAAAGTTTCATACTTTAAGGTCTGCTTCAGTTTAGTGAGCGCATGTTTCTCAAACTGTTTATTTAAAATAACGGATCACATTTCCCTTCTTTGTCAAGACATCATTCAACCTTCCACCATTTTTTTTTCTTGGTTTCCTTGCATGTAGGCCATATTCATTGAGGTCTATTCTGTATGGAGACACATTGTGTTTCTCGGTTGCCCTCGCTCTTCTGTGTACACGGCTCTCTAATTTCGAGTGAAAAGAAGAACAGTGAGACGAGTAATTATTTTATTAACATTATTTGGCTATTTCAAAAGTTATAGCAAATGATTTTATGCAAATATGTATCATGATTTTCAATTACAACCGTAATCTTGCGCCGGGTATTTGCCACTGTTAATGGGGAAATGTCCTGCCGTACTGTTATACAGCGGGGGTCTCCCATGACGAGGCAAATCTTTGACCTCACCAGCCTGCATTTCCTTGCAATCCCTTTTCCAAGAACCCCTTCTTCCAGAAAAAGCAGTGCATCTCGCTCGTTCTAACTCAGTTTAAAACCCATTGCAAGAGAAATCACATTGCCAAACGGTGTCATGAAGAGTTCTTGCCAAAGTTGCCCATTGCATCAATCATGCAATCAGTTCATTCTAAAGCACTCGTTTAAATTTAGGTCTATTTTCATGACCCACACCTGAATCAATTCTTAAAAGCGCATTATCTTTTTCTTTTCATGAGCCATCCAATAACCTGTCTAACTTATTGCCCTCATCATTACGAAAAGCATTATGTACTCGGGATTACAAGGATGAATAATTTGCCAGTGCATTTCAAATTGTTTATGCATTAAGGGGCCACATATAAGGGTTCCATTTCACATTATGTTGCAATAAAGTTGCCAATAAGTTAAAAGTGCACTTTTTTGGCCTGTTTTGAAAACTCATTTACACAAAAATGCTTGTGTTAGAAAAAGACATTACCTTCAACAAATGATGTGAACTGTATTAATGGGATAAATGTGTTTTGTAAAACAACAATAAATTATTTAATGGGAAGACAAGGAAATTACACCATCAAAGGGTTTGTATTTGATGACAAAGTCTGGTCATACAAGCGGGGGACTTAGTTTTTGGGGGACCGTTTATTATATTGATTATATATTATATATAATAGATATATATATATATATATAGCTCTATATAGATATATTATATCTATATATAATATAAACATAATAGTAAACAGTATTATTTTACAGGTGACATCTTTGGAATTACGAACGTGCTCAATCCTCATTACAGGAGAGCGTTAAAATAAATTCAAAGTATAGACTTCTGGTAAGGCAACCGTTACTCTGAGTTTCACGGTCTACACTCGGTATTAATATGTTTCTATGATGTATTCATTACGCCCCCACTACTCGTAGTGGTTGAGCAGTCTCGACTATTGGAAAAGTACAGATGACAAAAGTGCTGCGAAATGCCTCAAGTCGTGACACCCATGGCATGATATACATACAGTACTACTGGTTCAAGACACGATGGAAGTATCATCCGTCTGAAAGATCGGTACCCAGTGATCGTAAGTGTGGGTCGACGTTGAAACTCAGAGTAACGGTTGCCTTCCAGAGGTCTTACTTTGTATTTATTATTTATTATATATATATTATATATAATATTATATATATATATATATATATATATTATATATTTATATATATATATATATATATTTGCGTAGGTGTATGCCAAACCAGATTTTCAAACTTGGGGCTGGGGAATCTGATTGGAGTTTATTCAAATATGGGTATAGGGACTGAAGGAACTGACTTTGGTTGTTTCTTGTTAGAAAAAACAAGGGTTTTCGAGCTTGATTTTTATCAAATTTTAAAGTAAAATGGGTCAAGAACAAGATCTTACATAAAATGTGGGGGTCCCTGGAACTTAAAAGGATTTAAAATGGGAGTCTGTGCAACGGAAAAATTGGCCCTGACAAAGAGGGTCTTCGGGCGGTAAATACACGTACCACATTTCAAGTTAATACAATCCCGGGTGTCCTACAGTAGCTTATTTAACAGTCAATTTTTGAGTCACTCAAGCTAAGGTACTCGCCCTCCATGAAATTGCCTGCACTGAATACGCAAAGAAATGTGGTATTGCTACTTGTTACCACATCAAATTGGCCCATTCACAGCATTGCATTATTTACAAGACCCATAGAGAATGCGGTCGTCCAAAATACAAAAATATCAAAACCTTCACCTGGCAAAGCCATGAACCTGCCCTCATGATGGGGGACGTTTGTCATCGCATTCCAAAAAAGAGGCTACAACCGTTCCAAGATACCATGGGGGGGGGGGGGGGTGCTTTTAGACGTTTACCAGACCTTGACATTTAGGCGCCACTTAGAAATGGCATCAACACCAACATAAACAGCCATCGGTGTTATACTCCAAGGACATGTGATGAAATTATCTTAAACCCAGATTGCATTTAAATACTCATTGCAACCAATGCGTTAACGGAAGCTGATCCTGAGTTGTTGTGGCCGTCTGCTTGATTATATGGAGTAGAAGTCGCAATCTCGAGTTGTGGTTTGATAAAATTTCCTCTGTTGTTTTTGAGGTGTGATGAACGCCGACTGGACAAGAGAGGTAAGGTCTTTGGTAAAACTTCTAATAGCACCCCGATGGTATCTATGGAATAATTGTAGCTACTTTTGGAATGCGTTGACAAAACATTGAGGGCGGTTTATCGTATTCGGAGGTGAAGGTGGTCTCTGATTTGTAGATTGGACAATTAATGTGCATCTGGGTTATTGTTAATTCTGTGAAACGCTGTGTGTGATGAATGGGCAATGTTGGACATTGGCAACATTAAGGATGCACTTATTGTGCTTCTTTCAGTGCTCGCGGGGGGGGGGGGCTAGTTCTCGTACTCAATATTTAACTGTTAAATAAAAGGGAAACGGACAACTTGGGTAAGAGAACAAACGCATGCTCGGGACTCTTTAGAAACAGTCAAGAATGGAAAGTAAACAGACGGCCAAAGGTCTTCTCCTATTATAGGCAGCATATCAGACAATAGGTGGTCGTCAACACTTAAGGCCTGGACACCTTTGACAGGAATCAGTATTATACAGGGGGGAAGATTGATAAATCAAAAGATGGGAGTGCGTCTGCAGAGCAATACAAGGGGACTTCTTTACCGTAAACCATATATGAATTCATGAAAGGTTTTTGTAGCTCATTTTGGGACTGCAGTACAAACATCCTTGCATCATGAGGGCAGGTTTATGTTCTGCCGGTGATGGTGGGATATTTTGTAGTTTAGACAAACGCTCATGTGGGTCTTGTAATTCTGCAAATGATGTGAAGAGGTCATGATGTAATAATAGGGATAACCATTTCTTTGCTTAAGTTATGTTTTTTTTGGGGGGTTTTTTTGTTTTGTTGTAATGCATTTTAATTGAGAAACGTCCACGTGGCGGCTATTTTTTGTTCCATTTGCGGACCATTTTGAATCAATTTTCTATTTAAACGCGAAATAAAGTATTAGGCACATGTGGTATTATATAATCTGAATCTTTCATTGAAACATCTCGACAATTAAAGCAATATTAGCACATTTTTTTGAAGAGCGCCCCCAATTTTTTCAAAAAAAATTTGAGATTTACACAAGTTGCATTGCGAACTGGTAGTCAACTATAATTACTGTGAATGGTTAAGCTCTACAATGTCTATGTGTCGCAACACGAAGGATTTTTGTAATGAATAATTATTATCGGAGATCCCGGTAATAATTCAAACGGCTGATGAAACGGCCTTCCCACATTGAACTGAAGCCGGGAATTAGCGCCATGTACGTATCTACGCTCATCTATTAGTGTTTTATTGGTAGGCAAGTACGTTAGAGGTCCTTTTCTTGAGGTGGCACTATTTATAATGGACGGACACAAAAACTTATCATTTACAAGCTCTCCCGTTTAGGTACAATCGCGATCCCAATTCTTAATTACAAAAATCGCAATTATGATAAATACGCATTTTTTAGCATCTCATGTGGCAGGTGTAGTTTTCTAGACGATTACCAACATAGCCTGTGCAAAAGATCAATTTGATAAATTGGGGGCGCTATTCAAAAATGTGCTAAATATTGCTTTAACGGTTTTTACATTTGTTATTTGAATTTCTTTTAGCAAAAAAAGAAACCTTCACATTGTCTTGAGGGGCCACGATGGCTGGGTGATGTTGGTGTGAGCCCATTTCTAGTGGTACTAGACGGTCAAAGGTCTGGTAAACTGTAAAAGCACCCCCACCACCTCCCCCGGATGGTTATCCTTGGAAAAACGGTTGTTAGCCTCTTTTTGGGTGCGTTGACATTAAAACATTTCCTTCATGGCTCAGGTTTATGCTCGGGTCAGGTGATGTTGATGATAATTTGTATTGGACGGAACGCATTCTATGGGTCTGTAATTCTACAAAATTGCTGTGAAGGGGCCATGTTTGGTGTTGGTAAAAAAGAGGTAGGAAGGAAAAAGGGAGGGGACTTCTATTCCCTTCATCCGGAGTCCCCCTCGTACCCCCCTTCTTATCCGCTTCAATCTACCTCACAGTCCGCCCTGAATCCCCCCTCCGCCACCCGCTCCTTCCACCTGTCCAACCCTCTCCACCCCCCATCCCTTTCCCACCACAATGTTCTTGCCTCCCCCTATACCTACTACTCCGCCGCAGTCTCATTTTGTTGCTCCCTGTCTCACATGCCTTCATTTGTCTCCTGAATTCATTCTTTTTACTTCTGGTAGCTGTTTCCCCCCCCTCATCTCTTCTCCCCCCTCCCTTTCCCCTCTCCTCACCCCATCTCCCCCTCTTTCACCAAACCCCCACTCTAATTTGGACTCCCCCTCCTCACTTTGTCCACCACTTCCGCTTCTTTCCCTTTCTCGATTCTTTATTATCTACCTTTTATTCAGTGTAAGGCGCATTTCTGGAGGGCGAGTACTTATCTCTGATCAAAACTTGACTGTTAAATAAGTTACTGTAGGCCCGGGGGTTACTACATTGAAAGGTGGTATGGGTATGTGCGCCCATAAGACCTCGTTTCAGGCCGATGTTCCGTGACACAGACTCCATTTTAAGCCTTTTAGTTCCGGCCCCCACATTTTATGTAAGGAATTGGTCGTGACCACTTGTACTTAAAATACCTCAATTTTGATAAAAATCAAAGTCGAATACTTGTTTCTTACAAGAAACTACCCAAATTCAGTTCCATAGACCCATATTTTATAAATCCAAATCCAGTTCCCCAGGCCCAAGTTTGAAAATCATGGTTGGCATACACCTACCAACATATGCGCGATATATATCAGATATAATATATATATATATATATATATAGCTAGATATATATATATATTCACGTAATGATATGTCCTGTTATAGCGTAGTGTATTTTTGTTGCTGTGCCGCATGGTAGTGGAAAAGTCACTTGGCGGCCATTTGGGCTCAATTTGCAGCCATTTTTGAATGTCACTTATATTTCAAACATGTGAATCAAATTATTTAGGTACAGATGTATAATTATCATCTGAAACTATTGCTGAAAAACACTCGACAATTTACGTATTACTCTGTTTTTAATGCATTTTAGTTAACAAAACTCTATTTCGGCAGCCCATTTGGAACGCCATCGTGAATTTAAAATATGTGAATGACATTATTAGGCACAGATTGTAGCATTAGCACCTAAGACTTTCATCATAATTGGTTCTTCTTGACAATTACGTTCTTAATAACTTGTTTTAATACGTTTTAGTGAAAATGCTATTCTGGCGGCCTTTTTGGACGCCATTTTGAATTTAAAAAGTGACATGAAATATTAGGCACAGATATGGTTATTATTCTAATTGTTGATTCCGGTTGATTTTTCTTGACAATTAAGTTGTTTATATCTTGTTTAATTCATTTTGTGAAAAACCCCTAGTTTTGCGGGCCATATTGGACGCCCTCTTGATAACCCACCTGGGACACTTTAATTTGGGAACATCCTATATGTTTTGGGGTCATAAAAGGACCCAAAAAAATTGTTGGTTCTGGAGTGCAAAGGAGGTGGTCCTAGCTTCCCCTAGTATTATGCAATTGCAATTTCCGTACCTTTATTATAGGAAACTAATTTGAGGAGACCAAGAAACCCGACTCTCCGCGGGGCTCGAACCAGGGCCGACTCGGTCGATGTTTTACAATGCCGACGGTTCAGGCGCATTAGACCGCTCGGCCACCTCGCTCTCACACCGGTTGTGTAGAAGTAAGTAATTCTAAGTTCCAATGGGAGCCACAGACCGGGCACCATAGACGACACGGAATAAAGGTGAAACTAATCTTGTGTGAAAGAGGTCAACTGAATCGAGGCCCTATTCTTCACCGTTATAGCCGGACTATGAGAACAGCGGACTATAATATCTACACGGTATACGTCAGGGATTAACTTGCTTTCGTTCCATAGTTACCCATGTCTTTGATTCTTATTGTCGAAAATTACTTTTCGTTTCCTATCCTGTGTTAGTTTCTCAAGTCTTACTCTTTTCAAATGTTGCTGGTAGTCGTTAAATTCCTTCAGTGTACAAATTATCTAAAAGTGAAATAAAATAATGTTATTATGGATTGTTAAGAATTTCTAGATTGACAAATACCCTGTTGTGATTTGTTTCAACTCATTAGCTTCGGGTTTGCCGCACAGCCATCTTCGCAAGGTAAAAGTGATTGATAACGGTTAATAAACACACCTAATTGATGTATAAAAGTGTATATAGAGGTGTTGCATACGAATAACACTATTAGACATATTTAATTATAAATTTAAACTTTTCAACACGTTAACACTTACGTGCCTAAGGGGGGGGGGGGTCCATAGTACCCAATATTTGTTTTTCGGCGATTTCTCACTCGTGAAGAATATTTTAGAACTCTATTTTTTTGTAATTGTGTAACTTATTGATGCGCTTCTTTCAATAAAAAAAAAAACTAAAATTTCTTGACCGTTAATGAGATAATTAGCTTGGGTCCCTATGAACCCCCCCTTATATAGCACCAACGGGAATGTGATTTTAAAAATAAAAAATATCAAACTCTGTTGCCAGAAATATTTTTCTGCTTATGTATGTTCATATGCATGAAACAAAGTTATTTTTATAATCAGAAAAAAGAAGCGATTTCATCATCGAGCGACCGCGTGCTATTGCTGTACGAACCTATGGCAAATACATGTCATATTTACTACCCCCACAAAAAATACAAGAATGTACAAAATGGTAATGTTTTTGCTAAATATATGTCAATTGGTCCTTCTAGAGTAGATATAAACATCAAAATGATTTGCAATGTGTATGCTGTGGAAGCAGGGTCGCGTAGAAACATGTTACATTTTGAGCGATTTTGACGCATTTCGAAAACAATGATTTGCCCCTTATTTCCAGACGATAAACAGGAACTCATTTATATTGCACCTTTGGCCTTGTCTTATGACCCTCAAAGGTGGTATGAGTTTCATTTGAAAATTCCCTAGGGAAAGTGGTTCCTTGGGGGTCCATGGAACCCCCAGGCACCAACGTGAGTGAAAACACCTTAGGCATGCACTGAGTGTTAACATCACCTGTTTTAAGGAAACGATACACTCTATGTAAAAAGTGTTTGGAAACACGGTACAAATTAGTGTTTAGGTATAATTAAACATGTCAAAATCTCTAAGATACGGTCAACCATATTCCTATCAAAAAGTTACATAAGTATGGTATGGATTCTAATGTTGTTAAATGGTTTACATCATATAACATGTATAAACGATGTTAAATCTAATAGTCAGAAGTCTATTTGTGGTATCCCACAGGGATCAATCTTGGGCCCACTCTTGTTCATGTTATATTTAAATGACCTTCCAACTTCCATCAAATGTCAATGTCAGTATGTACGCCGATGATACGGCGCTATACTATAGTTCTAACGATATATTAACGACATTGTCGCAAAAATAAATGATTTGGAAAAAGTCAGTAACTTGGTACTTTCATATTACAATATATTGATATTATTGTTGTTCAAATGTTTATTCTAAATATTAGTATGCACTCTCTGTTAATTTTAATACGATGCCTTTATTATAACCACCACATCTAGTTTTATTCTGTATGGTATTGTTTGCTTGTTTGCTTGCTTGCTTTCTTGAAAGCTTGAGTGTTTGCTCTCGCTTGTATGATTCCATTATTAACATAATCGTTTATTCGTAATATATTTTGAAAAATCACAACAAAATATTTCCATAAAAATGAAACATGTACGTATTAATGAGAATTGACTAACCTTTCCCTCCGGAGTTATAAACCCATTTCGAATAAGACGCGAGAGCACGCTGGGATGACGGTAGTAGCTCTGGAGATGTTTGTCATGGAGACTCTTGTATTCAGTAGACAGTTCCTGAGGATTTGGGTCGAAGTCTAGGTCACTTAGGATGTGGTGAAGCTGAAAGATAATCAATGCTCATTTGGTTTAAGGGTTTTTTTTGGTTATGAACAGCAAAAAGGCAAACTTATAATTCTTGCAAATATTGAAGTTAAAATGTTAATCTAAGTGTTTAGTCGTGCTACTTATATTGTCAGAATTTGAAACAAATTGAAAAATAATTGGGCATGTGACTGGTTGCCATGGTAACCGGCGGTCATATTGGAACCTATATTTTGCTAGCTTGGATTACCCAAAACATTCTAACTCAAAAATATTGATGCTATCAAGATGAAACAAATGGGAAATTGTTAGTAGGGTCAACATCTTGTGAATGAACTAAAACTATGTTCATACTCAACTGGTAAGGGGGTAATCCACAGGTTTTTCTACATATTTTGCCAAAAATTGAAAAAAAAAATAATTGGACTTTCAATTTTTTTTTGAAAAAATACTTTCCTGTCAGTATTATCCATCCATTAGTTCAATCACAAGAACAATATTAGAGCAACATCTGGTCCAAATTTGAAGTCTGTATCCCTTATACTTTTTGAGAAATCATGTTTTGCGTGCGAGAACTTGTTCAAAAACGCAGGTCAAAGTTCAGATAGTTCTTAAGACTGCTCAATTAATGTTAAATTATTGATCAATTATTGCAATTATTTTAAATTTGCAGACAGACTTTAGAATAAACATTAAATAAACATTCATGAAAGGTTTTGATATTTTTTTTACTAAAAATACAAGCATTTGTGTCAGGAATTTGCGGCCAAAGATGTGTTCAGAATGACTCGGTAAAACAATAAAATACATGTCGTTTGACTAAAATTGTCATAACTACAGAACCGAATGTCCGATTTGAGTCCAACTTGAAGCAAACGAAAGCTTATATTTCAAGCTAAAACTTTAAATGATAAACACAATTTGACCAATATAACCTTTTATCATTCCATCATGTAGATCCCTCGATTTTCATTGGATAATCGCCTCAATTTACTGGCTATGGATATATCCCGTATCACCCCCTCAATTTACCGTAAAGTATTGTTTGTTTTGTGAATCACCCTTACTAATTTCTTTAGGCCCAATGTTTGCGCTTATTTTGTTCTGCTTGGGTATATGATAAAATCGTTATTAGGTGAGTTTTGAGGTGACACGGATTATATCTAGTCTCGGATTCTGTATCTGAGCTCGGGCTGCGCACTCGCCCGATACAGACTCCTCGACTAGATATAATCCGTATCACCCCAAAACTCACCTAATAACTAATAGTATAACCCCCCACACTGCAAAAACATCGGTGTTAGATTTAACACCGAGGGTGTTGATTTTAACACCAAGCCGGTGTTTGGAGAGGACCACACCTATTGGTGTTAAACTTACGCCAATTTGGTGTTATATTGACACTAATTTTGGTGTTACAATATATGACATAACACTTCTTGGTGTTAATCTTACACCACATGTCGGTCTTAATTATGTATGTTAACACCCACCTGGTGTTAAATTGACACAACTGGTTAATTAACACCCTATTGATGTTAAATTGACATCACTGGTGTTAATTTAACACCCTCCCGGTGTCCCAGGAGGACCACACTCTTTGGTGTTAATTAACACCAAATGGTGGTGTTAACTGTTATAACTGTAACATCTAACATGTTAGCAGAAAATGTTTGCTGTTTCATTGTTTGTTTCTATATTAGCTGCTTACTTCTAGCATTACATAAACAGACCACCAAAATGCATAACCAAAATTTTGCAGCAACACCAAGCGGTGTTAAATCCTAAACTTTAACACCAGAAATTAACACTGACAAGCTTAACACCGACCTGATGTTGCATATTCAACACCGGAGTTTTTGCAGTGCAAAAATCCTTAGATGGTGCCAGACGATGCCAGATACGTTTTCCAAAACTAGCAACATTTCCCACAGTTGTTTTTAAATTTTCGCCTCCTCCCCATCATGTTGGCACCAGACTACGGCGGTTAGTCTCATCCAATAAATAATAATAGCAACTCCCCCAAATGAATCAAATAGACAGCAATACAGAATGCAACCCACAAACAGATTTATTTGCTAGAGATGCCACCCAGGACGCACGCAGTAGTTTTTGACCACCACCCATGCATGCTCCAGGAGCAGGTCTCCCTCACTAACCTCAAAGGGCAGCTATTATTTTTTCTTACTTTTTTGGACTTAGAATTTTTCCCTCTAACCTGAAAAAATAATGAAAATTTCATATATTTTAAAAGAGGCAATAACGAGATTCGAACTCGAGATCACTGTATCATAGGGTCAGCTACCACAAGACCAGCGAGGACTGGTGTGCCAGATTTGCAATTCTAATCCTTGATAACATATACGGAATAAATCGCTACTGCTATTGTGGTCAGCACTCAATATAATTAATAGCTCCGTTCTGGAACGGTTGCCACAAATCTCAGACTTGCACCCAGGACCACTCAAAAACCCTGAAACTGTAACCCAAGTACTTAACGGTACACTGTAGGAGGGCGCTCTTACACACATCGGGCACTAAAGACTCAAAAAGAGTAGTGGATTTCCACTCGTTTGAGGAGTTAAACGAAGGACAACACTTTTGAGGAGTGAAACGAAGGATAACACGAAAATGAGTGGAAATCCACTCTTTTTGGAGTGATTTTTACTCTTTTTGAGTGGACATTCGCTCTTTTCACTCATTTTCGAGTGGTTTACAAGAGTTTCACTTTTTTGGGAAGTGAAACTTTTTTTTTTTTTTTTTTTTACCTTTACCAGTGACCCTCTATGTTTTGACCACTGCACGTGGTATTGACCGTAGAGCGCACAGTTTTAAGAATACACGGACAAGAAGTGCTGCAAAGATTTAATTGTTGTGCGCCTCTCGCAAAAAACCCATAAAAAAGTACTGGTTGTCCCTATATCAGCGCGAATCGAGTATAATAGCTCCGTTCTGGAACGGTTGCCACAACCTATGCTCCAGGAGCATGAGTGGTGGTCAAAATCTCACACTTGCACCCAGGACCACTCAAAAACCCTGAAACTGTAACCCAAGTACTTAACGGTACACTGTAGGAGGGCGCTCTTACACACATCG
Source organism: Ophioderma brevispina (assembly GCA_023653785.1). Taxonomy (NCBI): domain Eukaryota; kingdom Metazoa; phylum Echinodermata; class Ophiuroidea; order Amphilepidida; family Ophiodermatidae; genus Ophioderma; species Ophioderma brevispina. Next base: position 884 of record JAMKCH010021229.1, on the reverse strand, counting down.
GGCACTAAAGACTCAGAAAGAGTAGTGGATTTCCACTCGTTTGAGGAGTTAAACGAAGGACAACACTTTTGAGGAGTGAAACGAAGGACAACACGAAAATGAGTGGAAATCCGCTCTTTTTGGAGTGATTTTTACTCTTTTTGAGTGGACATTCGCTCTTTTCACTCATTTTCGAGTGGTTTACAAGAGTTTCACTTTTTTGGGAAGTGAAACTTTCACTCGTTTACATTTAGAGAGATATATTACTGAAGTTGAAGTGGGTGAATTCTTATTCATTAAAATTAAACTATTTCTTGGAATAATTTGAAATGTGAAAAAGACAAATTGAATTGGTATCATTTATTTAGCTACGGTGTAATTGAGTGATTTAAAAATATATTCTGCCAATATAAAAAATTAAAAAATAACATATACACGAACAGCTTTTTGCTTGTGATTTTTGTTTATTTTTATGTTGTTATAATAGTTAAAATATTAATGAGTGAATAATGAATAAAGGAAATACTGTTTTAGTCAAATGTACGCCAAGCAATAGTGTGTTTTCGCTCTAAAATTTAGAATTCCACTCTTTTGGATTGCCTAAAGAGATCACTCTAAAGGAGTGAAATTTTGACTTCAAAAGAAAAAAGAGTATCTCCAAAGGAGTGACAGTTCACTATTCTAGAACAAATTTCACCCTTTTAGTTTGAAATTCAATTGTGGAAATAGTGATATTTTAATCATTGACATAATCACTATATAGGCAATTTATAAAGTGAATTTTCACACTTTAATTTTAATTAGATAATGGTACACTGCGTGCATAGGCTTAATTCAACAATATTAATTTCAAATGTAAAAATGAAAGTTAGGCATGTAAACAATTTATTTTTTTAATTATATTT
>JAMKCH010021228.1:0-27911 GCA_023653785.1 Ophioderma brevispina | reverse complement strand
AGTAATCTGGTATTTTTTTTTTTTTTTTTTTTTTGCTGTCTTTGACCCTGATGGATTTGTAAGCTTAATGACTCATAGCTAGTGTACTTGAAACCTGCTAAATAACCACATTCTTGAACATCTTCATAAATCTGACACTTTTCTGTGTATGTTTTCTTGAAACATTTTAACCACCCTGTATATTCATGTATATTACAATGTTACACTATATTTGATAATGGCTGCACCTTTTTTCAATTTAGTGTTATGCAGCAAGTTTGCATGTTCTTGAATTTGAAATTGCTACTTCCTAGGATCACTCACTATGTACAAATGTACATGTCTGCATTAGCTACAGTATTGTATATGCGGGAGGTATCATACATTTACAAGCAATGCATCTACCACCCTGTATTATTGTGCTGAGCTGTTTTGGCAGTTTGAATGTTAACATCAAAGATTGGTTCATTTTCTTAAGGATAAATTGCATTGAGAGGAAACTTTGTCAGATATAGCAAAACTGTAACAATTGGTAGAATGTTTATGTCGGTGTATTTAACTGTCATATTGGACACCCTATATGAAATTAAACTGAAATCTTGACTTTAAATGATCTATCACATACACTCTTTCAGAAATGACTTTGTACCTAATGGTATTTAATGCTATTTTTTTGGCTGACTGTTGAATAGGGAAAATTTGGCATTAAATTGAATGTTGTAGCACATTTTTACCCACCCTGTATAGTCAAATAGCCTGATAAATTGTGTTACAAGTTATATATTTCCTGAAAGATCAATCTTTCTACTTTTCAAATATGAAGTTTATTTTCAAATTCACTTTAGGGTGGAAGAATAATCTAATGTCAAAGTAATTTCATATTTTTGTACTTTTTCTTTTGTATCACCCTGTATATAATTTGGCACACCCTGAATATTCATCCAGACATTGCAGATAAATTGGAATCTTTAGAACATATGCAATATAAAAATGTATACTTTTGTATAACTTGGATGCAAACTTTTTGAGCTACAACATCAAACATTAAAAAGGAGCAAATTTTTGATAAATTGCAAGATGTGACGCAAATGTGGCCCACCTTAAAAAACATGACCTAGTGGTACTTACAGGTTTAATTTGCCGAATTGACCTTGCGCACCTACATGCCAAATTGGGACGGCCCCAAGTATACTCACAATTCAGGAAAGAACATAAAGTACGTTGGGGAATAGTGCACAATGGGATGGGGTCAAAATGGTGCTATCCCTTAAAAGTCAAACACGTCCGCTCAAAAAATTTAATTTTCCTGGGAAGGAGATGGAGATTCTGATTTTGTAGCAATTTCCCACAGGGTCCCGGGAGGTTTACCGGCCTTCAATATAAAGCCTGCTTTCATCCCATGCGATTTTAAATGTACAAAGAAAAATGCACCCAAATTTGTAGTTTTTTATTATTTTGATTAGGCCTAGAATGTCCGTGCTACACTACACTTGTGATGATTCCACCTCCCTAGTCCCTTGCTTGGAATTACAACTAGTTCGCAATGCAAGCCTAAATATACCAGCAAATCAGTTGGGTGCTGTCGTTCGATATTCCTTCTGTCGACATGTGTCGCTATAAGCCATCTTGACATGTCGCTATTAAAACAAGATAGACAAACTTATATAACAAGCACTCTATTAAAAAGGACAGGGCGGCGTTCACATGTGGGTGGCAAGATCGTACATGCTCAAAATTCCAAGAAAATGCACCTCCACGTATTTAAAATTTCATGCTCAAAAAGTATTCACCCTACCCAGGAAAGTATACATTTTTAGAAAGCTTTTTCCTCAAGTAATGCAAATATGGCATTAATTTCATGGGTAAAGTTAAGTATGAAAACACTATACGTACACTCTATATGAATTTCGGGAGAAAATGCAACATTTTTAGCTGTGGTTCAGTATTATTGGGTTTGTTTTCTTGTGCTAATTATGGTGCCTTTCAAACTTTAATTTTGTGTTTTGGATACAAAGATAAGAAATATGGTATCTTCCGGATCTGTTTTGTTTCTTCAAGGGTGCCAAATCGTAACATTTTGAGTTTCTTTGGCATATTTGTGCCGTTAAATGTATTTGCTTATTGATTTTCATTAAACCGAGTGCGTTTCTAGTAAGAACAAATATATTAAAAATGAAATCAGAATCCAAACCTGATACTGATAGAGCTATTTTGATTTTTTTTTTTCAAACTCAGACCCCTTGAAGTTGTCTATGCAGTGCCTTGGTATATGGGCATGATGTCATGAATGATGATAGAGACTGGTCAGGATTGGACTGACACTCTGAAAAGATTCATAAGCTATAAAAATTCTGGAGACATATCTACTTTATTATGTTGAGTATTAGGCCTACTGTGCCCTTGCAATATCTACGCAGCAAAGGACTTTTACATATTATGATCGATTTTTCATATCAGAATTGATGAAGGTACGTACTGATCCCGGTCGCCGTTTCCCTCACAATTTAAGCAAAAAGGCTTAGGGGGTTTGGTTATGACTTATCGGTTTACTATAAAGGGTGTTTTTCATTATAAAGGGAGGGCTTAAATAGGATTTAAGATACAGGAGCAAGTGTTGGTGTGGTTTGGGTCTATTACAAATGTACACAGTTTTGTTTTCAGAACCAGGGGCATTTTGCCTTTTAGCAGGGGTAAAGGTAAATTTGCCCCTTGCCCTGCTTATTTTCAGCCTTGATAAAGGGTGGGTTTAAAATATAAAGGGTGGGTTTGTATTTAAAATATAAAGGGTGGGTTTGATGAAACCACCACTGCACACAGTAAAAGTGTTTTAATTAGCTTATTTTATTTATTTTAATTTTAAAAATGGATTCATTTTTAATGCTATTTTAATATTGAACAAATTGTCAATCTATACAAAAAATAGTTTGATATTTTAAGCATACAGATGCTACACAGATCAAACTCTGTGTTTAGTGGGATATAACCCACTAACACAGAGGAAGGTTGATTTGAAAAGGCACTGAACACCATATTCCATTTACCCGTGTGACACCAGAGTCAGTTGTTTACTGCCTCAGTCTCTTAAAACAAAAAAATATTATGAGTCCAAAACTTACCAAGAATCACAAGGACATGATACCAATGAATCATGCATCTTAGAAAATTTTTTGAATGCTCAATATCATTGAAAATCAAAGAGAAATGGGAAATTGTGCACACAGATTCAGAAAGTTCCTGTGTTTTGTTGGGCTGAAAACAAAGGAAGATGTCAAGGAGTACGTTCTCACCCCAATCAATATGGATAAACTTTGAATGGGAGGTCAATCAAGTTGGTATATCAAGTCTGCAGTACCTGGTACTGGCATGCAAGAGTGCACATACAGGTATAAGTACACTATGCATAAGCCATGGCATTGACATGGCTGAGCTGTGTTTGTAAACAGTTTTTTTTTTTAACTCCCTTAACCACAATTAGTTAGTTGTCCTGGTGAGTCTGTGGATAGACAGACTCGATTCGATGGGAGTATGCCTATGCATCGCTTGCAAGATTAATTTCTTCAAACAGTCACAGGTTAATTACCCTTAACCCGGACCGGGTCGTTTTGCCGGCCGACGCCCAAATGCAAACGAAAGGCAATCTCTTTTTATTTCAAACTGGCCCAGATGCAACGAGAGCAAAGTTTTCGTTTTCATTGCATCTCGGCCGTGTTTCCCGGCACAGGAATAAGTAGCGTAAAGTCCATAACTGCCCAGATCAACGAAAACATCGGCGCCATTTTCCCGGAAGACGGCCCAAATGCAACGAAAAGCATCGCGTCTTTTCCGGAAGACGGCCCAGATGTCAACTAAAAACACGCTCCATTTACCGAAAGACGTCCCAGATTGCACGCGAAACATCGTGTGACAATGCAATAAAAACAGGAGTAAATACATAAATTAATAAATAATAAATAATAAATAATGGATTCGTACTTGCACCTTGATCTGCATGAATTTGTACAGGTGTCTCCCGAAGAATTACACCCTAACTATTAGTGACCATACCGTCAAAAGTGATTAATCACATGTGAGAAATTTAAACAGAATCTTAAACCACAATTAATTTCAATATTTTATGTAAACAGCACTCGATTCGGTTCAGTAGTTTTGAAGAAATAAGCGATTATTAACACATGTCAATTGCACTTCCTTCCAAGTTTGTAAATAAGTTGATTCAGACAAAACAGGCGAGAAATAATCGATACTCCTTTCATTTTCTTTTCATTTTCTTTAAAACAAATAAGCGTAATTATATTTTGCACCAGGTTCAACATATTAATATTGCACAATCATCCATTCAAAAGTTTGATATTCAACTAGGTTGTGCATTATAAAATCTAAGAACGTTTCCAACCAATGTTCACCTTTTTTCTGTTTGCTAGAATTGATCAAGATGTTGGGTAGATTTTCCGTTTTGATAAAATGATCAGATTTGGTAACAATATCCAGCATGCCAAATTCAAGTATTTTGTGGCAGATTGTTTTCCTGGCAACTTTGGTGTTTGATTTAGACGTCTGATGACTGCATGTTCTGTAAAGTTCGGGCGGTTCTCCGCCTTCCGCGACTCTTGTTCAAATTTGAACTTGGTATCCGTTTTCACGGTACTTCTTAACGTTATTCAAGATTGTCTTCTTGCAAGGGGGATTTCTGTGGAATCTTAATATAACTTCCTGCCTGACGGCAAATTAATGTTATGAACCAGTTGTTCATATCTTAAAACCACAAACGTCCTTTGTTGGGCGACAATTTTGACCACTCCACCTTGTCTCGTTGCCAGAATTTCATATAACACGGTATAGATTAAAACGCGGAATTTTGAATTTGCACTCCAATCATGCCTTTATTATTTAAATGTATAATTTTTTTTTTTTTTTTTTTTTTTTTTTTTTAAAATTAGGTAATTATTGTGAATGATCTTATTGTTCAGTTTACCACCTGTTAAAGCATTGAGTACACTGCTCAATTCATTCTATGCAGTGCCACCCGAATTCAATTCACATATTTCACATTTTCCTACAGATTTTATTAGTATGTTTTTCTAATAGAATGATCCATTCTGGTTCTTACTATGATTTTTTTTTTTTTCTTGTCCGGTAATTTTTATTAACTATAATTAAACGAACCAATGGCATTGAACTCACGAAGATTTCCACAAGGCCGGTTTCCTTTGGGGAATGAAAATAAGACAGCGTGAACAGATAACACAAGCAACATCAAAATCTGCACTATATTGTTAGCAAACTTGGAAGGAATGTACCACTGACATGTGTGTTACAAAACCTTATTTCTTCAGAACTACTGAACCGAATCGCGTGGTTGGACATCAAATTGTTAAAAAAGTAATGTGGTTTAAGATTCTTTTTAAATTTCTCAATGTGATACTTACTTTGAAGTTTAGGTCGCCTAAAGTTGAGGGTGTTAATCCTTTCTGAGACACCCTGTCGCTATAGTTCTCCAGTCGTGAGTGGCGCTATTCGCTACATCATAGTCGTGCGTGTGCCGCTATTTATGCTACGTCTGCTCCGGTTTACGTCATGAATACGCTTATGCATAATTAACCCAATAGCTTAATCGACAATGGTGGGCGCTATCACCATCGAAATCGAAATTGTCTATGGGCATTTGTACAGGGCCACCCGCCTGATGAAAAGCTTGCGCCTTCCTGCGGGCAAACCGTCCGAAATGCAGTGAAAAGCATCCAATCATTTCCAGTCAAAACGGCCCAGGTGCAACGTAAAACAGCGCATCATTTTCCGGTAAAGACGGCCCCAGAGTTGTGCATGAGAGCCAATGAGAAGTCATTTGCGCGACCAAAATAGTTGTTGACGCCCAGATGCAACGAAAAGCATTTTCCGACCGGTACCAAGTTTTCGTTGCCTCTCATTTCCTCTCATTTCCGCTTAGGTTAGGGTTGTTTTTTCTCAATCAGGGTACCCGTCTGTCTCATTTGGAGGTGAACAAAGAAGTATAAAACTTGCAAATATTGTTTTTTACTAGTAGGCAAGTTGATAAGTATAATTCCAAAATGTGATGCCTCTTGTCTTCGTGAACAATTTTTTAAATGATTGATGAAACGTGCTTTTTTTTCGGAAGGACAATATTTGACAGAAACCTCATTCTCTCTACATTTGGGGTGAAAAACAATGCCTTGAGTATTTTTAGTTTATTATTTTTGTAATATAGATAATTAAAACAGTATGTTTCAAAAATGCGGAGGTGTGAGGTCTTCAGGAACATTTATTATTTTAGTCAAACTTCATGTTTTCGGAAAGGACATATTTTGACCCGGAAACACTGATTTCTACCATTTGATCATGTCATACGTGAAAACTTAATGGGTAGCCACCAAGGGGTAACAAATGGTAGAACATAAGGCCTGCACACTGATTTTTGTTTCTTGGTGAGATTTTAAACATTTGCGACGAGCCGAGCATTCAATTATCATTATTTTGTGTCACTCATTATCGACTCAATTGGACATAACAAACTAGGTTTGAGTGGTTCAATAGAAAAAAGGAATACTTCCTCGATACATGGTAAAGATGTTTCATATCCTTTTGGATGCTGTACACTATTAAATAAAATGTTATCTTAACTAAATTATTTAAATTTTGTGAGTTTTTTTTTTTTTTTTTTTAATGTTTTCTAAAAAAAACACATTCTGAAAGAATTGCGGAGCCAACTGACAGGGACTGAAATTTTGAGCCCAAACCATTTAGAGAAAAAACCTGCCCAAGTCCCTCCCCCTCCTACCAGCTCCAAAGACAAAGTACCACAATTCTGTACCACAACTGGTCAAATAATTCGGGCTTACAATTGCATAATTTTATAAGCCCCCCCCCCCCCCAATTAAAAATGAAGTCCACATACCCCTACCCCCCAAAAAGGTTTCCCAGTTTGCACACATTATCCATAGACAGCGACAGGTTGATACAGAGGGAATTATACCATAAGCTAACATAAAAGATTCAAAACAAAAACCTACCTGACACTGCCCTACAAAGCTACAAAAAGAACCCCAATTCACAGACAACAAAATTTAAGGACCTTCACCCTGACTTCCAAATCTGGAGTATTGCAATGTCTACGTAAATGAGCCTGACAGTAGGGTAGCTCACAGTGACCTGTCATGATTGATTTGAGTCCCATATGGAGTAGAGGAGAAAGAAAAAATCATGGAAATTCTATTATTTACAAATAATGAATTATTAAAAACAATGAATTATTTGACCGGCAGCCAATTCCGACCCGGCCGGCAACAAACTAAAAATCAAGGGTTGCAGGATAAACTAGAGTTTAAAGAAAATATAACAATCCAATCTGTCAATTAGTTTTTAGTTATTGGCCCTGAAATAGGGAGAGGACATTTTTTGATGGAATTTAACACTAAATTTCAAATTGACACCACATGTTACCAAATGGTCACTCCATTCTTTAAGATTTGGATATTATTATTAATTACCTTGCTTCACATGTTAATTATGAATGTTAAATATGTGAATGTTTGTCTGATGAATCCCTCGGTTGGTTCTAATGCTAGATTGAGTAGATTAAATCAAAAACTTTGGGCCTATTTAATTTTTTGCAGATAAGGTGAGTTTGAAAAGAGGGTTTTTTTGCCGGTTTTTCTAGGCTTTGTAGTAACTATTGGAGCGGTAATGAGATAGGGTAGGAAGGGGAATTTTGTTGCCGATTTCAGATCCCGATCCGATATTTCTAAAAGCTAACGGGCCGAGTCAGAACCTTAATGTGATCGGGTCTACACTATTGATACAGCAGCCAAATCAAATAACAAAATCGCGAATGTAGGAGTGCGCAGATTGAAAATGTCCAGTTGCCACTCCGCGTTACTGCGCAAGTTGCTTTCAAACGTGTGCGCGTCATGTCAGATGACTGATTTATTTTCTAACTGTCTTAGTCTTATTAGTAGGGTGTCCAGGTGATTTCTTAGAAGTTGTTTTTTTCAAGCGTTTTATTTTTTTAAATGAAAGTTTGTCAAAAGAAATCAAATTGACACGCCAAATTTATTTCGAATGGGTATAGCGGTTGGTGGAGTATGGCAATTTTTAAGGTACTCAAAAATCGCATTTTTCGTCTTTTTGGTACAGATATGTAAAAAGCATATTTGAGGATAATTACTGCAATCACTTAGATCTGGGTATGTATTGAATAGTTTTATGTGTGGTTTTTCTAGCTATTGTTTCTGATAACATACCAAGTTTCATGAAGAGTGACCATCGTTTGGAGTAACAGGCTTGACTTTGCAGTATGCCTATTTTTTGGATTACCCACAATTCAGTCGGCTATGGGTCGCCAGGTGAAATTCAACCTGTACAAACCCATATGGTGGTTATTACAGAATAACCATTTATATGGCTTTTTGAAATAGCCCTTAGATTAATTCTATCAAAGCATGAGACTGAAATTTGGTATATTAGTTCATTATTCGGATGTCTAAAGATTCCTGAAAAAAAAATGCCGAACGTTCTTCAGCGTAGGGTTATTTTGCTATTAATTACCATATAGTACAAATTTGAGCAAAACATTTGGATTATAATTGGAGGGTTTTTGCTCCACAAGTATTTGAAAACATAGAAAATACTGACAAAGTAGTTCTACTGCTAAATTGACAAAGTACTACAATGTTTCACTCGTCGCATAAATATGGTTATTTCCATTTTATATGGGGAAATTACTAATAACTCCCATGATAACTAACATACATTCGAACGCACTCAATGTATGAGGAAATTGCAGCATTGTTTGCTTATGTGCAAAAATTCTCTTGTGATATATAACCATTAATATTATGATAATAATAACGCAAAACTAACAGGCTTAATGAAAGCCTGTAAATCATATCAATAAATACATATGTTCTTCCCTGTCATTGCACAACTTGCAAAATATCACTCTTGGGGATTTCACTAGTTTATTTAGGTCATTAAATTTTCCCATGGCTCTTGGAAGCTGTAGGAATACAAAACAGGATTAGCAAGGAGTTTGTACACTGGATATATATAAACGGTTTCAAATGAATCAAATTTGTTTGGTTACTTTGTATCAATTATGTTACAATTGTAAGGTTGAATTTAAAAAATATTGACATGAAAAGGTCTCATGTCAAACAGGACTGATGAGATCTTAGTACAAGGCATCATGGTCAAAAAGTCAACGGAGGTCGGCTTAATGTGTGTGTGTGTGGGTGTGTGTGTGTGTGGGTGGGGTGGGTGGTGTGTGTGTGCATGCATGTGCTTGTATGTGTGTGTGCATGGGTACCCGGGGTAATGGGTGGCATGTGTTTGTGTAAAGGCCCGGAAAGGTGAAATAGTGATTATTTGAGTGTGTGCTATGGGTGTGGGCAGGATTTGAAGTTCGAGTATGATGGGTGTGCATACAGTATAGTAGTGGCATGGACATATGTGAAAATAAATGAAAAAAAAAATTTTACAATCATTATCCAGCCGACGTCTCAAAAAACATCAAATTTAGATTTTTACGGGTCTACTACTCATTGCATCAACAGCTTAGGCCAGGAATATAATGGACAAAGTACATGTAGGCATCTTTCATCACTGGAGAGGTTTAGAATATCACTATATATCTCAGAAATATCAGATTGAAAGAACATGTTTAATATTTACACTAGCGCTCAAAAATATTTATTTTAACTGCGCAAAACATTGAAACCCGCCTTTGAAAGAAATGAATAACAAACACGTCATCAACCGGGAACAGGAGTCAAACCGCCTGCCACTGCACATGAATGCAAGCAAATTAATCAATTTTGATCTGAATTTCACCTCTATTTTCATGTCAGAAATTTACAGCAATTAATATTACATATTATGCTTACCGCGGTCATACAATAGTGATAATAATGAGAGTCTGTCATTCACTGAGAGCTGTTTGGAAACACTACTAAAGAAACACGCCGCAAAAGTCCCAGCATGCATACACGCGGCTTACTTACACTGTATTCCGATGCATATTCCCGGGGGCTCACCCACGTGTCACTCTCATGGGCATCTGGCAACTGAGCGGGCGCGAGTGCGAGTGCAGCTTCGCTATTGGAAGCGTGGGATATTGGAAAATATGGCGGGACAAAAATGTTAAATGTCACCCGGGTATCGACCTCTCGCTCAATAGATCAATAGAAAAAATTAGCTTACAAGCAGAGGTCTTTCTAACGGTATAATCAGCACGGGCGTTTGTTCCTGGTGCAGGGAAGCATAATGAAAATCAATTGAATTTTTAAAAAATTTTAAATACTTCTCGTTTGCTAGAAATGGGGAAATTTTCGCTCATAAATACTTTGAAGTACAATGTATGTACGAAATAATGATAAACAAAAGTGACCATTCTTGTTTTATTCGCGGGTGCGATTTGCCGAAGAAAACTGGCGATTGAGGACCAAACGGGGAGCCATGCATCAGCGAGTGGTAGGTTTCGCGGTGGTACTACGCTGGTGAGTGCCGACTTCAAATCCATCTAAAAATGTTGTTAATTTGGACTTTGGTTGCTTTTTTTCGATATCATATGAATTTCATCCTTTCTGATTTCTATCCTGAAATTTTTGGAACGCCTATGATAACTGAGCCTCAATAATAAGAGCGATTTAAAGTGTATTTTTGCGTGATCGCGCACTAATTGGGCTAGCGCAGATGTGTAAGGAACTGGGCTCGACGTGTGCAATGAACTGACGGAAACCATAGCACTTCATCCCCGTACATTTTCATCCCCGAGACATTTCATCCCCCGTCGACGATTCATCCCCGAGACATTTCTTCCCCGCGACGATTCATCCTGGACCTTCATTCGCCGGTACACTTTCATCCCCCTACCTTTTCATCCCCGTATAAGACAATATACTCTTGAATGGAGTTTGTTGTGCAATGTATCAGACTGCTAATTTAATGCACTGGGACTATAGCAAGAGTGATTTGGCGGGTTGTTGATGTTTTGGCTGTGTTATTGATTGTCATGTACTGCATGTGTCTGGAGTTTAATGGCTACTGAATGCGGATGGTGTTTGGGGCAATGTTGTGTAATTATTGGAATCGTGCAATAGGAATGGCGTGTTCGGCCTCTGTTGTGTGCTGTGTGTTTACAGTACACAGTATAAAGCCTGAATAAAACCTCTGTGGTATGTGTGCTAGGGGAAATATTTGTTATTAGAGAGCCGGCGGCGGGAGCCGACTAAGAGTTGTTTGTTGTATTTTTTGCCTTTGGTCCAGAATTTCCATGGCATTAAAAGAATAATGAAAATACGAATATTATACCAAAAGCAGACTATTTAAAAAAAAATTGTTTCGCACATCATACTTACTTGTGACGTAGCTCACTTGGATTTTTTTTTTTTGCATTTTTAGCATATAACCCAAGAATTGATATTTTAAAGATATGCCACATCTTTTTTTTTTTGCATTTTGTTTTTTTGTCTTTCCTTTTTTTTTGTGATTTGTTTTTAATTTTGTTTACTTTTATTAGTGGGATACAGTATAACCATCACAGTTCCTGTATGTTAATATATAACGCCATCAAAGGTCCTATTTGATGGTTATCGGTGGCTTTCTTTATTTAGCATATATTTAGAATCCTATCTTGGCTCTATGCCGAGGGCGTATAAGAAATATTATATAGCTGACACAAAAAGAAACTAGTATATGTTTTTGTATTCAGATTAGATATAGCTTCTGCATAATAAAATATTTATAACTATACATTTATTTCATATAATTTATAAATCGTAAATAAATTTTATGAATGTATAAGTTTTATCATGTAATAGATATTGAAAGATATAGAACGGAACACAAAAAGAAACTTTTATAATTTTCTTTTTGTGTTAGTATATTTTGATATGTATTTATTTTTCAAGCTGATAATATCACAGCTTCCTCTGTCAATTCTTCAGATGCCTTCATCATATTTAACTTCTACCCTAAACTGAAAAAAAGTTATAGGTCTAATCATCTAACACTTTCATCCCCGAGACACTTCATCCCGCGTATATATACGTTTGAATGGAGTCGTTGCTTTGTACAGACTGTTACTAAGTGAATGGCACTGGGCTGATAGCAAAGTGATGCATGTGGCGGGTGTTGATTTTGTGGCTGTGTTATTGATTGTCATGTACGGGGCAATGTGTCCGGGGAAGTCAATGGCTTGGTGAAGCGGATGGTGTTGCCATGTTTATGTTACTGGATCGTGCAATGGGAATTGTGTGTTCTGGGTCTGTGTGTGCGTGTTGTTTACAGTAGCACAGTATAATAAAGCCTGTATAAAACCTTTGTGGTATGGGTGTGCGAGGCGGGATATGTTGTTATTGCGGAGAGAGCCGGTGTTCTATTTGTTTGCCTTTTTGTCTCGATTTTCCATGGCATTCAAGATTATAATGAAACTAGAATTTATATCATAGGTCAGCAGACTATTATTAAAAAAAATATTTTTAATTTTTTTCCAAAACCACGTATTTTCCACATTTAGAATCTTGATTTTTTTGTTGTCATTTTACATATAACCTCATGTTTTAAGAAGTTTCCCATTTTTTTACAGTAATTGTCAGCGTTGTCATAATTTCGCGTTAGTCGTACTATTGAATGAGACAAACCATTTATTTCCCCATTGAATTCATTCATCTGAAAACAAAAAGTTAAATTCTACTTAGGTCTTGTTTCAGCCTCACAATCGGAAGAAAATTAAGAGGAGAAACTATTAATATATTTTTGTAATGTTGATAAGAGCACAATTGTGAAAACCCCCCTCTTCTTTTTTTTTTATTTTCTTCCAAATTGTTGGCTGCAAAATCAGTTTTTAATTTTTATGCGTGACAATACATAAAAAAAAAAAACAAAAACCGTAAAAGCAAAACTTAGGTTTCAAAAGTCAGAAAGATATTTTATAAAAAGATGTGGCACATATCTTTCTTTTTTCTTTTTTATTCTGTTGTTTTTGCGTGTTTTTTGTGTGTGTTTTGTTTTATTTTTATTTTTGTTACTTTTATTAGTTGGATATAGTATAGCCATTCAAGGTCCGGTTAGATATATGTATAACCATCAAAGGTCCGATTTGATGTTAAACGGTGCCTTCTGTATTTATGAATATGGTCGATTTTCATAAACGGTGCATTTTGGAGGTAAAAGACACTCCCCAGAAAAAAGTTGTCCCAAAATTGTATGTTTTTATGTTTTAAATCTATTACGGGAAACAATAATAATTGGGCCACAACACTTCTTACGTTTCTGCAGCAGATGCATCACAAACATTTGTACAGCAAAAGAATAGGGTTTATTACGTTATCCAAGTTAAATCAACAAAATATGCCAACTGATAACATTATCAAAGAGGTTGATGGGCACAATTTTTATTTGTACGGAAAGGTAAAACTGAGTAGGTTAGTAAGCAAACTATATATGCCCAAATGCAGCTTCAAAGCTCCTATCAAAGATTACCGTTTTTGTTTCCAATAAAGATTGTTGAAAAGACTTATTAACCAACGACGCAAAATTTCTGGAATGCACCGTTTGAATCTAAAGACGAGGCCGAGCACAAAAATACTGAACACAAAAATGAAATTAATATAAGTTTGTTTTGTGTTCATTCAGATTTAGATGTCTGCACATAAATAAATGTTATAAAATATAAATTTATGAATATGGATTTTTTAATTGTAACAGAAGTATAAATTGAAAAATAAAATTTTAATCAATTTTTAATGTGTATAAAGATTTAAGGAAACTAAATACAAAAAGAAACTTGATAACTTTCTTTTTGGTTCAGTATTATTTTGATATGGTTAGGTATTGTCAAGACTGATAACAGATTATTCTGTCATATTTCTTCAGATTTTCCATCATATTTCTTCTAAACGGGATACACGAGGCCCCCGATAAGCACACTAGCTGAACAATCTGACCCCACCACAAATGACTTGTGGATCCGAGAAACAAAAACAAAACAAAAACTTAATTTATTCTTTTTTTAAGAAAATTGTGTGCGAATTGATGATATGTAATTGTAATCTGTTTGAAATTTTGGATGTTTTACTTTTGTTAAACAAAAAGTAAAAATTTGTTTATTAATAGTTTTTATAAATTAGGTATTAGTTTTGCAAGACCCAGTTTAAGAAATTGTCTCTGTGTTATATATAATGCAGCTGTAGTGATTGCAATTTCTGTTGTAACATTAAAACCGGGTATTTTGTTATTTATTGGTGGGAAATTCAATTTGTTTATAATTTGCGGCCTTGCATCATTGATTTATATACTTGTAAGAATTTGACTTTGGTTATGATTTAAGTTTATAAAAATTGTATTTATAAAGAAAGCAATGTAATAGAAATTGTATGTTATAGTGTAACTGCAAAGTGATATGTAATTTTGGTTAACTTTCTGCTTTTTTATCAAATTTTACGGCATTTGTTGATGTATTACTTTTTATTTTGGTTTCCAACTTTGAAATGCGAATATCTTTCTTCTTATTTTTACTTTTATAGTTTTTGAACAAAACTTAATTTTATTTATGGTTTCTTTCAGAAATTGTCTATGAATTGATATAGTGCAATTGTTAAACAAAAAGAAAATAGTAAAATTTTGTTTATTTTTTAATTTATCCCCTTGGCCTAAAAGCAGTAGGGGCATTGTGTGAGGTTGCGCATGTCCGTATGTATGTGTGGGTATGGAGTGTGTGTGTTTCCGTTTGGTTAGTTTGTTTTTGAGTATTGTTTAAAGTTTGTCCGATTTAAAACAT
Source organism: Ophioderma brevispina (assembly GCA_023653785.1). Lineage (NCBI taxonomy): Eukaryota > Metazoa > Echinodermata > Ophiuroidea > Amphilepidida > Ophiodermatidae > Ophioderma > Ophioderma brevispina. The sequence continues at coordinate 13,141 of JAMKCH010021228.1, read as the reverse complement.
TATAATGTTTGAGGAGTCCAATGTGTTGGAAAATCGGATCCAAAACATAACGATAAAATTGGATGATTACGCCCAGTATTCAACTGGTCTCGCCCAATATTTTGCAATCATAGCTCGACCAATTAATTATCGATCCAATTTCAAAACTTGGGGTTAAGGTGCAGTAGGGGTTCCTCATATGTGGATGTGTCAACCAAGGTCAGACTAAGGTCAAAGTCACTGAGGTCTGTTTTATATGTATGTAAGTTCTAGTTGGTTAGGGTTTGTTTTCATGTCTCACAAAGTTTAAATCTGGTTTAACCCAAATTTGGGGTGAAAGTACAAGAGGGGTTCATTCATATGTGGATGATGGGTACCAAGTGCAAAGGTCAGCTGAGGTCAGGTTCCAGTTGTTAGGTTTTCTGGTCGTCTTTGAAAGTTGAAGTCCGATTTAAACAGACTCTGGGTTAAGGTACAGAGGTGGATATTGCGAGGGCGCCAGTGGCGTAACCAGACCTTTACCAAATGGTGGGGGCTGAAGGTGTGCCAAGACCTTTTTTTGAGGGGGCAAATTGGGTCCTTCTCCATAACACTGTACAAAAGGTCAGTTCATTTGGGGGGCGGAAGGGGGCAAGGGTTTGTTGGGGGCTCTCTCCCCCCCCCCCCCCCCCCCCCCCCCCCCCCCCCCCCGCTGTAACGCCGACTAGGAGGCGCACAATTGCATATGTATGTGTGGTGTGTTCCAGTTTTGGTCGGTTTTCGTTTTTTTTTTTCGCATCTCTTCGCATGTTTTAAGCTCATATTAAACCAGACTTTGGGGGTTAAGTGAAATGTGGGGTTCCTTCATATCTGGATGATGTCAAAGGAATTGTACCAAAATGTCAAAGGTTTATCTAAGTCATGTTCCAGACTGCCATCTTGCCCGGGGTATGATGCAAGTTTCTTGCAGTATTTTTTATAATTAGTTGCAACTTAATTGTATTAGTGGTTTTATATAGTTGCCCTATAGTCATTACAAAGTCTGGTATGTAACTTAAAGGCACTACAGTGATTTGGATACCGGGAATTGTAAAATCCTCAAAATCAATATTTTTGTTTTGAAATGTTTGCAACAGTTTAATTAAGTATCCAAACATACCTCATGTTATAGGGCCAACATGAACCGTAAGGACAAAATCAGATATCTATCATTACTGTCCCGTACGGACACTTACTACTACCCGTAATTTAAAATGGGGATTCATCTCCTTTGAGACACTGCTGTTTATTCCTTTTCTATCAATTTCGCGTCTTGGAAAAATAATTTATGAGAATTCTATCTACAGAACTTATACTTCACTTTTAAGCTATTTCTTTCAAATAATTTTTTAACTCTTTTGGGTGTATCACTGATAGTGTACTGTACCTTATATTTGTATTTATTCTTGGTGAGAAATGTCATCTTGTTTTTATGTATCCGGGGTGTTGGCTGGTAAACTATTTTGCTATTATTTGTCCCCTTTTGGTGATTTTTTTCTTACTTGCAAGAATTTGATTTGGCCTAAGTTTAGTGTTAACTGTAACTGATCTGTAATTTGTTTAAAGGCGACTCAGAGATTTCAATATAACTTTTTTGTGTGTAAAAAAACAAATAAGTTTTTTTGCACATCAATCATTGAAAGAGTTTTATTTAATTCTTTAAAAATGATTTATTTCTTTCCAAATTTTGTTTGATTTTTGGATATATTCAAATTAAAACATTGTGCACAAAACCGTTTAATGAGTCAAAAGGGTCAATTCTAGATCCAAACCCGCTTTGAGTTAAGTTCTTTGAATTCATTTATTACTCTTACTTTGGACATTTTCCAATAAAAAAAAAAAACAACCACCAAACTGAAGCTGACTTTACTTAAAATATAAACACACCAAAATAATAATAATTGGAAAATGTTGTGAAAATCTGTGTTAAAATGTTAAACATTCCGTAACTGTTTTGCAGACATTATTTCTTTCATTAAATTTCGTTAGATTTGGTTTTGAACTTTGGACTATTGGAACTGAACAAACCTCGATTTTTTTTCAAACCAACATTTAGAGTTTCGTTCAATTTCTTTAAAAATGTTTTATTTCTTTCCAAATTTTTGGATATATCAAATTAAACCATTGTCACAAGAAATATTTATGAAACAATGTGCAATTCTAGATTTCCAAATCCACTTATAAGTTAATTTTCTTTTAATTGCATTCAATTATACAGTTACTTTTGACATTTCAATAAAAAAAACAACCCAACAAACTGAGGCTGGACCGTATTACAATATAGACACACCACATAATATAATTGATACAGATGAAGAGATTTGTGTAAAATCCGTGTGTTAAATTTAGATTCTGGAACTGTTTTTAGTTATTTTTGCTTCATTCATTTCGTTAGATTTTTTTTAAAAATTTGGACATATTGGAATTGAACAAAACCTCGATTTTTTTTCGCAAAACAATCATTTATGAGTCATTTATTTCTTTTAAAAAATGTTTATTTCTTTCCAAGATTATTGTTTGTTTTGGAATATATTCACATATGGGATCCATAGCGAGTTTGGGCTCCACCGTGCCGGATCTGGGTACGCGCTAAACGCTCTCTTGAAAATTTGTTTTACCTAAAAAGGAAAACGTAACTCAGCTATCAAAATTAATGTTTATAACTAGGCAATAATCAAAAGGTGCTACTCGTCTGGATTTACATTTTCATGCGAAGGCAGACCCTCATTCAAGACTTAAGTACGGGAATCACGACACACACGCTTGAGTATAACAATGGAGACTTCGATTTGCGATCAGACTTGAGATGGTGTTCATATGTGGTATTTCTAGGGAAAACGCTTTTTCAATACGGATAAGCCTGTCTTGTGTACAGCTTCCACACGCACAATTCTTCTCGGTATTGAAAATCGTTTTCCATGAATCCGCATTTCCTTCCTCTGTCCACGGTCTTGTATTCATTATGGCCTATAGGCCTGTGCATGATTACGCTGTGGCATATTCAGCGCACCCTCTCAGAAAGTCTACTTTCCGGTTTAGAGCTAATTTGGGTCCCCAAAAAAATGATGAAATGTGAGCTAGATCATAATATACGAATACATTTCCGCATCGCAAATCTGTAAGTCTCGAATCACCGAAAGAATCGAATAATAGTTGATGTGGTCCCTGAACTCGACAGACCGAAATTAGAATATAAATCACACACAATTTTAAATGCTACATTGCTTTACCAGTGGTCAAGTACCGTCTTGTCTTGTGTAACAACGTTAAATGGCTTGGGATGACTTCTGATCCAATTTACTAAAATGGAGTCGCCTATAAACGATAAGCAAGACCTTTAAGAAGTTATTCTTGTTCTGTTTTCTTTTAATACGGCCTAACCAGATACTATATTTAGTGGCAAACATTAAGTAAAATGTTAAATAAACCATTAATCAGGTTTTAAGAACATATCCGGCTTGTTACAAGTTGTACGCGCGTTGTAGAGGAGAAAAACTTATGTATGCTCAAATTTTTTCAACATGTTTGATTAAATCGAATATTAATATTTTGTGATATAGCCACTCATCGTTTGTTTTTGTGTTATTGCGTTATAAAATTAAATGGCTTCCACAATCATAAGTTTCCATTTTGGTGGTCTACCTTCAGTAAATTTTAAAAGGATATCGTGTGAATATGGGAGAAGTGAATGGTAACATAACGAAAGCGAACCCCCATACACAATCTTGAGATTTAGATGATATCCCGTAACCCGTTTTTAGTTATTTATGCAGCCAAATCAAGGTATTGAATCTATCAGTTTCTACATCTATATCAAATAACTACATGTCCAAAAAATATAGATGACTTTAAAATTTTTTGTGAATATCTGCTGTATATGCCAGTCATTTTTAAACCATATAACGTCTCTTTATTGGATGGTACCCCCTCAAAAGGATCCAGTAACCACCAACCCCATGTATATTCACTTAGATGGAGAACATTGGTGCGTTGAAAACCGGTTAGAGGTTTTTGAAGTTTCCATCAAAATGGAATTGAATTGAGGTCTAAGACCACTTTGGAATCCAAATTCTATTTTCGATGGAATTTTTAAGTACTATCACATTTTTTTTGGCGTCCAAAGTGGATTTGTCTGCTGGGTAAGCTGTAACACAACAAAAACAATAATTCTACGGGTGCCAAGCAAGGTACCAAATGTTGTGTGTGTGTCCATTAACAACCAAAATGTTGAATTTAACTACATTTTAAATCATAAAATGGTGGGTGATACTGACAGTCCCCTGAAGGTTCATATTATGGGAGTTTTTCTCCCTCCAGTGATAACAATATCACAAGAACTTAATAATTTAAAATTTATTTATCGGTCCAGATGTTGGATAAAATGTGGTACCATTATGCCCTTGACATATTGGTCACAGTTGGGGAGGTTCTAATTGTACAATTCCTGAGTCATAATGTATACTGTCAGTTGTGAGACAAATATTAACGTGATAAGCACGATTTGCCTGATCATCAAATTTGTATTTTGGTATTTTGAATACGCAGGCTAACATAATCTGCAAGTGGTTGGCTTGAAATACTTGTATTAAAGACAAGGCAGAACTTTTTATCTGATTCTGTAATTTCTAAAGGTGAACAAATTTTTTAGTGTCAGGATGTGCCACATGGACTGTAAAATTGACCTCAAACACAACATAATTGATCTTTGTTTATTTATTACTGAGTGTAAACCACAACCAAGTGTTTAGTGTAGATTTTGAGGTGCCATGCTGTATTATTTTATTTTGCGGGAGACGGATGACAAATTCTTCAAATAGTTTACTTTTTTTCAACTATTTGGTGGCTTGTTCTGCATTAAAGTAGTAATATGGAATGTATATGCTTATCTTTGATGTGTTTAAAATAAAATCTATGACAATAGAGAGAGCACACGATCACTGTAATTAGGTTTTCTCCGTGAATCCTTGTATAAGCAGGCATTAATGTTAAGGTTTTGACAATGTTAAAGGGGCTTTTGTGATCAAGATCTCATAGGCTTAAACTTGTAGTTCTTCAAGAGCCAGACCAAGTTTTAGGTCACACATTATATACATTTAGACCCATGGTTGAGATGATAAAAATCTCAACTTGTTTTAGGCAAGTTCAGAGTAGCCGAGGCTTCTTGGATCACGAAATGCCTTTAGCCTAAAGGGTTCAGCTTGCAGCTATACTGAAGTGCAAAAAACAAAAAGCGTTTAAAAAAAATTGCAGATTCTTCTTTTGCCATTGGCCTTATGGATTGGTTGATAGTCATGTAGGATTCATTTTTTTTTCTTTCTACGGTGTGAACCGCGAACAGGGTCACCCTCAAACCAAAAAAAGGACCAAAAAAGGTGTGCATCTATTGTAATCCCAACATATCACAGTAACCACGGACTATTATATTGAGAAAATTGAAACAGGCTCAGTGCACCAATGGGATTACGCGCTATATTCAGTCAGAGTTATAAAATGTCCTATGATAACGGAATAACACGCGAATAAATCCAATGGGTGCACTAAGCCTGGTTCGTTTTGTTTCATTTCATCGAATATAATAAGCCGTAACCACAGATAAAAAAGGGCGATCAAAAATTTCCCCTTATATGCCAATTCATATGCCACCTTCAACCAAATTCCCACTCAAAACTGTCAGTGCCTTCAAAAAGCCCTCACATTGTCAAATCGATGGAGAATGGACATATCTACGACAAAATAAAAGCTAATAAAGATGCTACACATATGTCATTATCCAAGTGAAACTTGGGGAATTGGGCATCTTGAGTTAAAGAATCAATGAATTTCTTGACTCCAAGATCAAGATCATGCGTAACAAGGAGCAATCACCAATATCCCGCAGCTAGCTGCATCTACAAAGCTACAGTGCAGAGAATTTGCACCGGGATCGGCCAGCAAAGCCGGGCGGCCTGAGGAAGCTTCTCTCTTATCTTTACAATGGTTAACACTACTTTAAAGGTAATTTTATTATGTTTAGTTATTATCAAAAAACACACGGGGCAGCATCATTGTATGTGTTACTTTGTAGTACTGAGAATAAGACAGTGAAAGAGTGTAAGTCACATCATAACATTGAAGTCATTCAACATTCTCGTACATCTTAGGGCATATCCAAAGCTTGAACAGGGTGCAGAATTTTGCACCGGATCGGGAGCAAAAGCCGGCGATGAAGCATCTTTACAATTTGTTAAATCTAATTTTAAGTAATTTATAATTAGTGATATTCATAAAAAACAAACATGGCAGCATACATTGTATGTGGTGATCTTTGGTATTACTGAGAATAAGACTAAGTAAAAGAGTGTAATCAAGTCATAACAAGTGAACATTCAACATTATCCATCGCCGCTATCTATAGCACAGCTACATGGTGCAGAATTTTACAACACAAGATACCACCGCGAATCGGGAGCAAATGCCGGCGATGAAGCCTCTTTACAATTGTTTAATCTAAGTTTAAAGGTACTTATATTAGTGATTATTCATAAATACAAACGTGGCAGCATACATTGTATGTGGTTACTTTGTATTACTGAAATAAGACTCGTAAAACGTGTAAGTCCCGTCATGGAGCCATGAACCGGCGATCGATTGCGACGACCCGCAATAATCCTACTTTTACCGGTACCTGGCCGACGTTTTTATAGATTCATTCTTTTGTTTATTCCTAATTTCGCTTGTTTTACACCACTTTTGTTACTTAAAAAAACTAAACCCTCAATTTATTTTTAGGGGATGAAATGCGCGGGGATGAATCGTCGCGGGAATCGTCCCGGATAAAGGTCCCCGGATGAAATTGTACGGGGTGAAGTGTCTTAGCATTCGTTCCTCGATCACTGACCCTCTATCCCCGATGTGTGTGTAATGACTCGAGATATCATACTGAATTTTCATTCCACGTCTTTCGCTCCCAAATATCAAAATGCAGAAATTATAGATCAGGAATATTCGCCGAGACACTGGGAAGTCACTTTTCAGGGGAGTGTTTACCGTCATAGGGTGGGGTAACATCGAGCGCTTAAACCGGGAAGTAACTTGTCATACTAACTAAATGAAGTGAAAGAACAAAAAAAATTACTAATTAGCATAATAAAATTAAGCGTTCTCGACATTTAAAGGGCCATAATTTTTCGCTTGTAGAAAAGTTGCTCCGAAAAAATAATCAGGTTCTTAGTAGAGCTTTTGACTTCAATTTGGACCAATAGTTAATTCATGATTGATAATTCAACCTAATGGGCCATTTTGTGGAATTTTCTTTAGTTTTATTTTATGTTGGGGGTCAAAGGTTCACCAGCAATTTGAAAATTAAAAAAAAATCATTGGATCGGTTGCTATGGCCACCGAAAATAAATTCAAAAATCTCTTCATTTCATAGGTTGTCCTACGTGATCCTACAACACATGTTTTAAGTATATTCTTATCCTATACTAGTATGCAAGGTAGTGAAAAATGAGAGCAACTTTTGTATTAGGAGCAACTTTTGTATTTCACTGAAGCCAAATTAAAGTTTGTTGACCTTTGACTTCGTGTAATAGGAGCAATTTAATGAACTTCTTGAACTCTGCAAATTGATCATTTTGGAAAGGCTTAATTTGAATATTTTCATATATGACGTCCTATATTATTCTTAACGCAACCGAGATGCAATGAGACGAAACGAAAAACGTCTGGTTACGGTCGGAAAAGGTTTCTTGTTGCATCTCGGCAGTCAGACAAAACTTATTTTTGCTAGCTGCGCAAAGACTCGCATTGGCCATCATTGAATCTGGGCCGTCTTACCGGGAAAATGATGCGATGTTTTTCGTTGCATTTGGGCCGTTCTTCGGGAAAATGACGCGATTGTTTTTCGTTGCATCTGGGCCGTCTTCAGGAAAATGACGCGATGTTTTTCGTTGCATTGGGACGTCATTCACGGAAAATGATGCGATGCTTTTCACTGCATTTAGGCGGTTTGCAAGCAGAAGGCGCAATGCTTTCATCAGGCGGGTGACACTGTGTGCAAATGCCCACAGACAATTACGATTCGACTGGTGATAATGATAGCGCCACGATTTTCGATAAGCTATTTGTTAATTATGAATTAACGTATTCATGACGTAAAAACGGAGCATGACGTAGAATAATAGCGCCACGCACGAATATGATGTAGCGTAATAGCGCGATCACGGCTGGCCAACTATAAGCTACAAATTTCCTGCAGATCAGTGTGCAGTACGAATCCATTATTTATTTAGTTATTTACCCTGTTTTTATTGCATTCCGCACGCGATGTTCCTCGTTGCATCTGGGACGTCTTTCCGGTCATGGTCGCGATGTTTTGCGTTGCATCTGGGCCGTCTTTCTGGGAAATGACGCCGATGTTTTTCTTTGCATGTGGGCCGTCTTCCGGAAAATGACGCGATGTTTTTAGTTTGCATCTGGCCGGTATTGGATTTCGCTACTTATCGGTTGCGGGAGAAAAAAAACGGCGAGAGGCAAGGGGTGAAACGCAAACTTTGGCTCTCGTTGAATCTGGGCCGGGTGTAAAAAATAAAAAAAGGATTGCCTTTCGTTGCATTTGGGGCCGTCGGTCGGCAAAACGACCGGTCCGGGTTAGGGTTAAATCATGAACTAACATGTGCTACGGTAGAGCATATGTTATTAGACACCTCATTTGAAATAGTTCTCCCCCTTAAGGGTCAATTCGTGTGGCGAAAGGGGACCTCTCAGACGAAAATCTCGAATATTTATACCAAATGCGCATACTTGCACCAACCGTGCGATCTTCTTCGTGTATTCATCTAATCCTTTGTATCTAAGGAAACCGGCAATGGAAGGTAACTTATTTAACCAAATTTTGTGCACGCAACTCCCAATCGAATGATCAAACGTGTTGTTGCTTGAAATAGCCAGTTCTCCAGTTGTTGCTAACACAAATTAGTTTAGGCGTTGACCCGCGCGGCAGTGGTGGGGAAAATGTAGCCAATCATTGCAGGGACTGTATTTTGAAAATGGGCAGGCGAGCTGTTAAAAGCTCTTCTTGAAATTCCCAGAAGAGCTGCAGTGGAGCTGTACGAAAATTTAAAGAAGAACCCGTATAACAAATATATTAAAACAATATTTTTCTTTTTTGTTAACAAAATTATTGACCACATATCGAGTGGTTTCATAGCAAAATGGAATTATATAACCCTAAAAAGGAATTAAAAACCCTCTAGTTGACCATGTGCTATTAAAAAATCGCGCTAGTGTATAACGTGTTATGCGATATGACCGGCACGTTTAGGTCATACATGCCAATAGGAAATACACATCATGAAAGCATCAGGTGAAGATGTCGGACGCTACTGTGCCGTCGTATCGCATAACACAAAACATATCCCATATACACAGAGTTAGCGAGAATTTTCAAATAGCGCATGGTCATGACAAAATTGCTTTTTAATCGTTAGGTTAGTATAATTCGTTTTCCCATGACACCACTCCATATGTATTCAATAATTGTTTTCTGGCCATATTGTGTAGTTATTCTTGATACAGGTTCGCCTTTGATGCCATGACGTGTATACACCAACATACACTATCGATGGTTGTCGAATTCGGCTACTCTACCCCTCCAGAACAGCTTATTTCTACTATTGGGACTGTGCACTAAGCTAAGATGCATGCATATTTCCCTGTACCAAAATCAGAAAATATGGAATATAAAATGCTTGAAATGTGTACAAAGCTTTCTGTGAAATGATATTCTGCACTGAAAACGTACGTTATTAAATTGTTCTAACGTAGCGGGTTTTTACCAGTCAAAATTGTACCGCCCCCCCACGTGGCCGGTCACAATGTGAACACATCAGGCCTCATTTGTCTTGACCCGGAAGTCGTGGTATACAAAATAGGCGTGGCTATAGGTCTAATAATTTTGTCAATAATTTTTTTTTTTTTTTTTTTTTTAATTATTAGCATTACATTATTCTTAAACAGCTGTGAAAAATGTAAGCAATTTCTTGGCTGATGCCGGGTTCAATTGTTTTAATGAATCCAGGGGTAGTACGAGCTGCGTATTGAGGTTATTTTTAGGTTGATGAAGCGCTCGCTCAATACTGCGTGTTTTGCGACGTTAGCGAGCGCCTGCCAAAATTGCGGTATCGTTTGCATATGATGTTGCGGTTCACGGGTTGTTTGATGTTGTCACTGGGTCCGGTGGCAGTTTTCATTTCTGGTTGTATTTAAAGCCGTAAAGCATCGCACGAAAATTGGTTAAAAATGACCTTAATACTGATATAAAGCTGTGTAAGAATGAGAAAAAGGTATGATTTTGGGAACGGTACTATCTTTACGACAATTGAACCCGGCGACACCATTATTTTTTGCGTGGACTACTCAGGCCTCAGGCCTCGTTTACAATTAAAATAATGGTATCGCCTGGGTTCACTTGTCGTAAAGAGAGTACCGGGTTCCAAAAAATCATACCGTTTTCTCTAAATTTATGCCCGACTATGATGTACGATAACATTTTTGTCCAGTAACAAGTCTGAAGGCTTTTACATTGTAGGTACAGTATTTTAAAGTGTATAACGAAAGCGACCGGTTTTTTAAACTACTATTACTCCTTTCTAAGGCGGACCGCGATGAAGCGCGCGATGTACCTGTTTCGGCGCGCGCAAGGCCGCGTTTTTAGTAGAGCGACTCGCGTCGCCTCCCAAAATACAGTCCCTGATCATTGGTTTCTATTGTGACAAACAAACACCAGCTAAGCCGAGTCCTGCCGAAAAATGGCGCTTTGAGCGCACTATTTGAGGGTCAAAAGCAGCCCAATTGGGCGTGTAAAGCGCATGACCAACCTCAACACCTGCGGCGACAGGTGTGAGCTGAGTCTCTCCATCGTTTGGACATATAACGCAGGGAAGGTACGTTGTGCTGTAAGCAGCGCGATGGATTGTGTTGCAAAGAAGCTGCATAATGTGACGTCGGGCTTATCAACGATAAACAAAATGTCCGGCGGGTCTGCAATATTGTGGTGTTTCGTACTGCGCAAAACTCACAAATTTACACTACCACTGAGTCCAGAAATTTAATTCGAAGGACCTTTTAACCAGTGGATAGTCCATCTATTGCACCAAGGGAATTTGGAGGGTAATGTCTCAAAATGTTGGGTAAATGCACTTTCTAAATTTTTAGAAGGCTCACGGAATGGCCATAGCGTTACGAAAGTTGAACCAAGCTAGTTCATATGGACCGGTATTCTCTACCATAACTCCACATTAACATTTAACATGTTGTCATTACGGATGTGGAGTTATGCAAAACCATTATATGGAAATACGTCTCCTGCTCAAAATCCCTCTAAATGGACGATATATCCTGTTTTTCGCTATCAAAACACACTTGAGATCCTATATAATGCGATACATATGTGATAAAAAACTTAAAAGAATAGAGATTAAAAAATTGTGCAGAAAATTGTTCTACAAATACAATCACTCGCCACGCCAGTGCATGAACGAAGCCATAATTGACAAGTTACCAGAGGTCATGCAGACAGCCATGGGTTTAACTATTCAAAGGTAGTTTATTATCTAAGGAACATATATCACTCAATTCTGAATTCTTTGAGATTTGTTCGTCTGCATGTGCAAAGTTGGCTCTTTGAAAGGGCCTGCTCATGCTGGTAACAGGGGGAAGGTACTTCCATGTGATTTTGCATAACTCCACATCTGGGCTATTCCATGTCAACACTCGAGATGTGCACCTGCAGGCATGTCTGGATTTTTTTCTTTTTTTGGTGTGCTGATAGCTACTTTATGAGAACTGACAACCTGAATTTTGAGCTTCATACTGCCTTTCGTTTTCCTGCATCAGCATTCAGAAATTTAGGGGGGCACACACCAAAAATGCTTGTGATGCGAAAACACTTTTGCGCGGACCATAAACTGTATGACCCTCCAAACTTTAAAATCACTATCTGGGTATTTTTTTTTGTGTGAATTCAAGTACTTCCATCAAAGAAAATGTGATAGCTCCTTTACTTTTTTAATTTGGGTTTAAAAATGCAATATCTTCATCTGAGACCAGTTTGGGGTGCAGATCTCCCAAGTAAACAATATTTTACTGTCCATTTTTTGGTAACATCTGAGTCCACACCTGCAAGGACTTTTCTACTGCAGTAAATAATCAATACATTGGGTAAATAAGCGAGTTACAGCCTGTTGAAAAATCATAATTTTGGCATTTTGACATACATTGGCCCCCCTGAAAATTAATGTTGACATTCCACACACCCCTCTACTTCAGATATGTTGAAGATACATCAATAACGAACTACTTTTGAAAGAATCGCTTTGGTGACCTGAATGATCTTCAATTTGTTTTCACACGAGCGAATAAACTATTTTTGTGATATCCCCATAAATGTATATGGTAATTACACTCATGTACAATGACCTCTGGGGTCACATATACCTTTGTGTGTTTAACTTGGTTGGGTGTGTATTTTGTTGTGAAAAAATTAAGACACCAAGCTAGTTCTTAAGGAAGTTGTTTACTATTATCTTCAACTATCTGAAGTAGAGGGGTGTGTCGATATGTCACTTGGTTTTCAGGGGGGTAAAAATATGTCAATAAATACAATTACCATTTTAAATGGGCTGTACCTCACTTATTTATTTTCTAATGTGTTCATAATTTATTGCTTTAAAGGTATCTCCTATGTAGCTCTGATTGACTAAAGAGATGGACAGTAAAAATATTCTCTTTTGGAGTTATACCCCCAACTGGCCTCGAATGAACAGAGCTTCATATTTACGGCCTCTTAACTCTAAAGTAAACACGCATGAGTTTTCTGATGCCAGATTTGAATTCTACACCAATTATTACCCCCTAAATAGTGATGTTCCAAGTTGTGGTGGACTCCAATTCCTAATCTGTGATCCTCTCAACATAGGTCTTTCACCATCGGGCGGCACTTTTGTTGGTGACCCCCCTAAATTTGCAATGCTTAGCGGGAAAACGAAATGACTATGACGCTCAAATTTCAGGATTTTCTTATCTCACATGTCTACCACCCGCACACGTAAAGCGAAAATCCATGACGTGCTTCGGTGCACACATCTCGAATGTTTAACATTGAAAT
>JAMKCH010021227.1:0-21188 GCA_023653785.1 Ophioderma brevispina | reverse complement strand
TGGATTTATGTATGTGTGTACTCTTAGCATACGTATGTGCAAATGCATTAATGACTAATAAGACGCTGTAGACAGTTTTCTCATCTTACGTTATTAGCTAAGTCTGGAATTACATCAATCAATCTGTAAATACTTATGGCTCAAAATGCAATAATAATGAATCATTTTCTCACTTAAAGGTGGGTGTTCCGATTTATGTGTATCTTGTTCTCCACTTGGTATGAGAGCCTGGCACCTGCATACACTTACCATTATGTACCGTGGGAAACGAACTTGCGGTTTTGATAATAAAAGCGTTAATTCACATTGCAAGGCCCTATTCACTACTGTGCTAATACTGATGGTTAACCACTAAAACGGCAGTTTTTCGTTTATATCTTTGCAAAGAAGTGGATTTGGAAGCTGAAATTTCAGGACGATAATGAGAAAAATACAGCCTTTCATCTGATATCAAAATTTATACTACTTCCGGGTAAATCAGGGGGGTCCCAGATGCGATCGGAACAAGCACCTTTAAAAGTGGTGTCATAAATCGACTTCTAATTCATAGTTACTTTTGGCGCTACAGGCTTTGAATAATCTCATAATTTGGATCAAATGGTGTATTTAAAAAAAATAAGCTTTGATGACCAAAATCCAAATTAACCCTATTGCTTCAGGCGTGAAAGAGAATATCGGAATAATGGAGTCAAATGGAGTGATCGTACGATAATATCTACCGTAATTTATATCTCAGTTCAAAAATCGATTTAATTTAAACGCCATGTACACAGAGACTGAGCAACATGTATGAACTGACATAAGAAGATAAAAACAATAGAATGTATATCAAATGTGTCCTATATCCAATATCAAACATTATTATGTAAATAATGGTCCATCATCAAAACTCCCTATATCTTCACTATGGTTTTATTTCAATTGAGGCAATCAATTTTTCAAAGCGACATTGTCGAAATCAAAAATCTTATCAGAGTGCCTGCTATACATTTATTTTGTTTGCAGATAGTTCTGCTGGGAAATCAAATTTTGCACAAAAAGATTTTGACAATCGAGCGCATTTTGCACATTTCAGGCGTTAAATGCACCTAAGAGATTTTCCCGTCCAGCAACGAAACGCAGACGTCAACACTTGAAAGCTCTATAATGTCGTTAATAACCCAATTATCTTAATTGATGACATGGTCTAATTGGGTCAGATCGCATCACATAATTATGGTCTGACTGTTTTTATATTAAACCACTTCATTAACAGTCTACTCAGGTTATTATTTTGGCACCAGCTATGGCGGGAAAGACAAATGGGAATGGCTTTTCCACTGTGGCCACGTTTTGGTTGAAAATAAAGGTTAACAATCGGTCATTTTTCACATACAAGATTGACGGATTAGCTTCATACTTAGTTAGACGAATCAATGGCCAAAGAATTTCATGACCCCGATTTGACCCCCTTCCTTGTCAAAGTTTACAAAACAATATTTTTGGCAAATAAAATGTTAGAAATGACTGATTCGCAATCCGTAACGGTAGATGACACAAGCGTTGGGGAAGGGATGCATTGTGTCTTTATTAAATACGCGTGTTTCTAAGTTGGTCTATGTAGTCCGTTATTAAAGAATGAATAAACTTATAATTTGCACAACGAACACATTTTTGTACAAAATTTATTTTTTTAAATGTCAAATCTGCGATCAAAGAGTTTCTCATCTTACATTTGAACCCATTATTAACCCTTACGGGACCAATAATATGTCGGTTTATCTTTCCATAACCACGACGTATTCACACCTCAAAGTTATTTAAAAATGCATAAATGCCCGAATACTATCTGGCTCTCATAGCATTACGAATTTAATTAAGAATGGGCTCCGTAATTACAGCAAGTTGAGATGCAAATCCGTGATGAGGGTGATTATGATGATGATGATGATGACCATTATCGTTATCATTAGGCATCGTATAATATCGCCGTTCGTCCGTTTAATGTGATAATGCATGAGTATGTTGAATTATGAAAAAGAAGAAGAACAAAGAGGTGTTCCCCTGTGAGCATTACAATTACATTGCAATGTAGACATGTACATTAGGTTGTTCGTTCCTAAAATGTAGATATTCAATAGCATGTTATCCTTTGATCTGTATATTAGGTTAGAGTATTGATTATTTTTGACAGGTTGTGAGATATTTTATCTACCGGCCACGACCAAAATAAAACATTAACAATGTTGCCAAAATTACCAAATATTGACCTTGTACCTTTAAAATATCTTAATCTTTTATTGTTTAATTCCATTTGAATTATAATATAGAAAGTTTGTACCAAAGAGCGTACCAAAAAACGGCATTTGCATATCTAGTGTTCGGCAAAGTGTGGTGTGTGTTGTGTGTGTGTGTGAGTGTGTGTGTAGGTGTGGTGTGTATCATGTAATGAAATATACTTTCTTCGAGGACCTAATACAGAAGAATTCTTTTCACCAAAGGTCCTCTGCATGTAACACTTAACTGCATGGGGGGGGGGGTTCCTAGGGGGCCATTTTGATTTTTCGTCCGGCGTTTTTTACGCTGCAATATATTTGGTTGATATTTTTTGTATTTGCTAACTTGTAGTTGCGCTGGCATTGGTGCAAAAATTTCAAATCCCTCACGTCCGTTTTTGCGTTAATTAGCATGGGCCCTAGGAGCCCCCCTTATGCCACGGAACTGCCCATGACAAAAATTAAAAATCTTAATAGAGTTACTGTGCTTCTGTATCATAATGCATACACCTAGTCCATAAACAAATTAATAAATTATTCACAACAATTCTGGAAAGTATAGTAAGGCCAATGTTCATCATTTTTATATCTACGTATAGAAATTTACTGTAGGAACCTATGGTAAATTATACAAAGTAAACCGTAAAAATCCATAAATGGCACGAGAGATTTCTATTTGTGCTTATATGGTTAATATAGTTTCATCCTTCACCATTAAAGCAGTCAACAAAAGTCTAGGTGAATCTTGCCGTAAAATGCAGAAACGAATTAGTGTCTTTTCGCATATTTTGACGCAAATTAAATATTTTTTGGGCCCCTAATTTTCTTACTGACAATTTTCTTTCAGTTTGTATTTCCTTAATTGGTGATGATTTTGATCCTTCTAACATGTGTGGATTTCATCTAAAACTTCCTTTGGGAAAGTGGTTATATAATGGATGGCCCTAGGAGTTTAACAATGCAGTTTACCGTTTTAACAATACGGCATTCTTTTGTTATCCCAGAAGTATTTACCATACAAAATGTGTGTTTGTGTGTTTGTGTGTGTGTGTATCGGTGCGTGTCTGTGAGAATTATTCCATATTAGGAGAGGTAATATTTTAAGTCCGGAAACAGCTAGTATAGCCATACTTCCATTAAATTTAGATTGGTCTTTTGATGCTTTTATTTCAGCATATCATTTACCGTTTGGTAAAGCCATTGATAAATGACCACTTACTCAAACAAATCGATCAACATTAGCAAGTATGGTCCAACGACATCGTATACGTAGAATCAATGTTTTAGGATTTTTTAAATTTCACAACCACTGATCTCAAGATATACATTTTGTACTTATATTATGCATGTTCATGCTGTTTTCTCTTATTGTAGGAACATCACCTTTGATAGTTTCGCCTGCACGCCATAGGCAAGGGTTTAGAAATAAGCCACAGCAATATGGCCATTTTGTCATTGTTTAGAATACTTTTTGACACCATCTGATACACTTCTGGAAGTAATAAGATTCTATGAAAACGCATTTTAAAAATAATTTCAACATGTATTTTTTATCAAACCTTTTTTGTACTAAACACTCACAAGTTTGGTAAATATTTTCAATGATGCAAGTTTTGACATCATATACACTGTATTTGATTTCATTTTGACCCCCATTTTTAGAAAAAGTTGACAAAAGTAGTCCACAGGTCATTTAGGGGATCCATATTGACATATTTGAGGGAACCCTACTCACGATACACTAAAAGGTTGAGAAGTGTTTTCGTACATTCGCGGGTACTGGGATTCCCGAATATAGCACCATGCAAAATTGCCAATTTGGTGAAAGTGGATTTTAAATGGGAATTACCCGATTTTCATATATTTTTGGAACTAATTAGCATTATCAAACCATGCGTAAATATCCACCAATTTGAATTTCCAATGTTCAAAAAGTGTTAGTCAATTTGAGGGCTGATTCAAATAGACAACATACAAAATCACCAATTGGGTGGAAAGTGGAATTTAAGTGAATTACCCGATGTTTCTTATTTTTTAATATAGCGTTATCAAACATGCGCACGATACACTATTTGACTAAACGTTTAAAAAGAGTTTTAGCTCAATTTGAGGGGGCTGATTTCAAATAGACACCATATCAAATCGACTTTGGTGGAAATGGGATATTTTAAAAGGGGATTTACTAAATTTCCTTATTTTTTAACTATAATAATTATTAACCCTCGGCTACCTGAGCCTTTTTTTGTAACAAAACTCCGCAATTGGGTGGCTACCTCCCCGCTGGATTTTTGTTACGAACATCCAATCCTATAATTGGTACCACAGGATAGCTTAAGAATTTCTTCTTTCCATTGGTATCAAATAAGTACAACAACACCATGATGACGTCACATATGTCATAAGTTCAGGATATAGGGTGGAAAATTGATATATTGAAATTACCTCTTATTATAGCAATAAATGCTCGGAATATATAGAACTAGTCAATTCCCATCAAGTAGAGCCAACCTCGTGACAGTCTGATATTCCTAACCTTTTGGTGAAAAAAAATAATTTTCCCCGATTCCCCTAGTTTCTATGAAATTGATGTTTTGCTACTTTCAGACAATCGGATATTCCTAACCTTTTTGTGAAAAAAAATAATTCCCGCTATCTCCACACGTCTATGGAAATTGATGTTTTTGCCGAACTCTATGATGTCATTCTGACATATTCTAAACATGTTGGTACTCATTGTGGTATCCATGGAAAAGGAGAACCATAGCTATCTATTGGTACACCATCAAGGTCTGTGATACTCCTTGTCGTATAGGCATGCTCAGTAGTTCTCTCCCCAAAGGGGGGTTGTTGCCACCACCCCCCCCCCCCATCACGTTGGATCGCCCTGTATCTTACCTATACCCCGTGGATGTTGTTTTTGGATGAAAGGAGCAAAAATGACAATTGACAATTGCCTTAAAATATTTGGCACCAAAAAAGGTGGTGTTAGCAAGCCGGGGAAAAAACTTGGATCTGGTAATATTCGTAGACGAGGGTTAAAAAATGTCTAGATCAACTAATTTAGACAAAAATATTTGAGAATTAATATATTACATATATAGCAGTAGGGCGACCCAAAGCTCCTAAATTATCATGAACTGTCTCGCTCTGTTACCTTGAGCTGGAAGATCCATCTAACCTGAGAGTCAGTGAGGCTTTACAAAAAAAAATCGTCGTAGCACGACTTCGCTGTCAACTCCAAGAGAAGTGCCAAGACCAAATTTAGAACTTTATTTACTTTTATCGATCATAAAAGGCATTTGGTTCAGTCGACGTAGAAAGGTTGTGTAAAAATAATGTCCTATGGATGGCCAGAGAAACTCATCACCATGGAGCGCCAATTTCATGACGGCATATGATGGCACGTGCAATGTACATTGACCTTTCTTGAAAATGTGCATACTTGGTAACGTATTAAAAAAGCTATGTTTATCATAAAATGGGGTAGTGTCCCTTCCTTTTAATTAATAACAGAATTTCACCACTTTCACCCAATTTATCAATTTTGCAATGCAGCCAGATTTGAACCTCGCACCCTCGAATCTGACCTAAAACACCTATCAGATCTTTTTAGTGTATCTTGAGTAGGGGTTCGACCTTTATTTGAGCCTTTTAGGCTTGATGGATCCCCTAGTAATAATACGCGTCCGAAAAAATCGTATCGTAAGCATACAGTGCCGTGCATTAAAAAAAGCAACTTTATTGTTGGCATTAAATGATTTTCTTGTTTAAGTTACACGATTTAAATGCATTAACAAAAAAACTAACGTATAATCCAGATCAAGCCCATGCAGTTTTTTAAAAACATTATAGCATTTGCTGTGTGAAGGAAGTCAACAATTGTTAATCTAGCTCGTCTTAAAATAGATGATTTTTTAATTTTTTTGTATATTTGTTTCGATTTTGCTATTCAGAAAAAATTCTAAAAATAGGACGAACAAACACAACCAAACCCCCGGGGAACCCCAAAATGGGCGACCTCAGTGGAGATCTAATGAAAATTTGTTATACTTGCATTGCTTTAATCTCATATGGTTTCCGATATCTTCATTTTTTAAAAGTTGCCAATATTGGTTTAAAAAAAAAAAAAAAAAAAAAAAAAAAAAACCAAAAATTATAATTTATTCTAGTCTTGTTAGAGACAATCAACTTACTCCCTCCTACTCCTTGAAGGGAGTCGTTGTAGAATTAACATGATGTTGACATTTTTCTTGTCAAAAACGTGCTCAATGTTGGTCTTAGGCATATACAAACACTATCTAAGAAAGGCATTGTACAATTCCAAAATAATGGGAAAATGTTAATATTGTTTTAATTTGAAAGACAATAAAAAAAAACATGACCTTTTCCCAATTCCGCAGAAATGTAAATGGCATTGTTTAAGATCAGCGATTTTTCATGTTGTTGATTTTATGAGCCTGTAACAAATTTATTGTTGTTAAATTAACATTTTGATAGTTTTAATCCCCGTTTTAATTGTTATACGAATCAAGAAATTAAACCTCAACCGATACATTGAGACAACTAGTACTAACAAGTTCTTGGTTGTAAATCCATTATTTGCTCAAAAATGTTAAAAAGAAGAAAAAAACAGCTCTAGGATACTAATTCGCAATAAAAAAAAATAACATGCTTCTTTCTTAAAACTCAATGAGCTTCCGTCGTTTCCTCTCTAAACAAATTCTTTTCTATACTTGCAAAGACCAAACATGACAGGTTCAACAAGAAATCCATTGTAATATGGCAACACCCCTTAAAATAAAAAATACAAAACTACATGAACAAAAGAATGATTTAACATATCAGCTATTTCAAATTGTAACATTAGATCTTGCTTCAGAAGACGTTGAGAACCACGCTGCCCAAGTCTTGTCCCAAACCCAAAAAAATCGATTTACCAAGAATAATATTCCGAGACAATCTTAAAACGACATATTAAAGGAAATAGAAAACATGCAGTTTGAATGAAGGTGCTTCGCGGTTGTTCAATTCCTTAAGAGGCAGAAGTGTACAAATAGAGATTTTTATAAGGGAAAATACCACCCCACTTTCTTTTCAGGCGCCGAGTTTAAATCGAATGGGCTTTAAAGTAAACGGGATTTGAAATAAAACTGCTGCCTTCGTTTTACGTAAGATTTACACTAATAGTTTTCTTACAAGTAAATATATCGTAATATAACAAAATCTTAGATCGTTGTTTGTTCTGAATTTAAACTAAATTGATTTTACTCAATTGAACTGAAATGTTGTACGATATAGAGATATATAGTTAGATATCAAACATGTTTCTGCACAACGAAGCCGTGTGGGGCAGTTTAGTTTTTTTAAGACAAATGATTGTTTTTTACGCTTTTTTTGTGAAATGTTAAAAAACAATAAAGGTGCAGCATGTAGGGTACAGGAAGCATAAGATTAATGTGTGTTTCTAAAAAAATTAATTAACATGATGGAAAAGCAGAACTTGCTAACACTACGTGAATTGAAAAAGACATGATAATTGCTGAACACTAACATGAACGGGAAAAAAGGCAGGAATATGCTAACAGACAGGCGTTGTATGTCTTTTATAAGATAATCTAAAAACTGCAACGAGAATTCCTTCAAACTCCTTAACACAGTCGCTCCTCCCCAATTACGTTAACGGGTTTCCACCGCTCAGGCAGGCCATGTGTTTTTCAAGCCAAATATATATTTCTGATATTTGATGATTCATCTAGCAGCATGAAGGGTAAGTGGAAATTCCAACAAACATCGTCCATAAGTCAACCTCATCAATCACATTGTGTTAGAGCATATTCCACTGTATACTTTTTGACAGAAGGAAATTATTATTAATACAATATCACCACTTAGAACGAGAAATGTACTACCTTAATATTCGGTGTGGCATCCATTATAGTTATAAAGAAGGGTACACGGATGAATAATGCATTAAATAGCAGTCTATATTACTGTTGGAAAACTACTTAATAACTGTATAAAGAAATTGGCTTAAGCTTCACATAAGATAAGGCAGTAGTAATTTCAAATTTGGAAGGTTCCTCTATCCCCATCATCCAGATTCCCCTACTTCCGTTTGTGCACAACGGGGGGGGGGGGGCGCACCCCCATACGGGAAAACAACTTCTTGCCGAAGGAATTTTTGCACGAAATGTAACTGCACATGCAGGGGAATGGACCATACCAAATAACAATAACATTAGAATCCCAAAAGAACTTTAACCAATTAGGGCCCAAACCATTATTTTCCCAATAGTGAAATAAGGATACACATTAACATGGCCTCGTTCCACAAATTATATGCAGGAATCTACCTCTTCTGCCGGGTAACTTTTCTCAATGTGATCAGCATATAAAGAGTTAAAGCAATAACAGCACATTTAAGAGCGCCCACATTTTCAAAATTTGAGAGTTTGGTACAGTTGGTTGGGTAATTG
This sequence comes from Ophioderma brevispina, assembly GCA_023653785.1. Lineage (NCBI taxonomy): Eukaryota > Metazoa > Echinodermata > Ophiuroidea > Amphilepidida > Ophiodermatidae > Ophioderma > Ophioderma brevispina. Next base: position 12,457 of record JAMKCH010021227.1, on the reverse strand, counting down.
TATAGAGTAAACGATGTTTGTTTGTAATGCTAAAAAGTGCGTATTTTCATAAAAGATCGATTTGTAATTAGAAGTGGGGTTTCCTCCGCGATTGTAATTTAACGGCAGAACTGGAAACTCCAAATTTCTCTCCCTTCCATGGTTGAAAATAGTGTCCACACACGCAATGAACCTCATAACTTGACTTGCCTGAAGTCACAAAACACTACTTGTGGGCATAGACACGTACATGGCGACGATTTCCCTTCAATTTCATATTGGAAAGACGCTTCTCGCAGCCTTATTATTAATATCGGTATACGATATTAATTATCTAATTACAAAATTTTCTTTGCGATAGCATAGACATGTGCGGCTTTACCAGTCACCATTGTATATTTTACTGCCCCGTTACCAATGCAATATCCAAAATCTCAAACTTTTGGAAAATTTGGGTCGCTCTTGCAAAAATGTTGTTGTTATTGCGTTTAACCGCGTCTACCGAAGGGGGGTGGTTACCACCCCACCCATCAGGTTTTTTCCCCGTCTTGCCTAAAACCCCTTTTTTGTGTCCAATTATTTAATGTAATTGTTCCATTGACATGTTCCGCTCCTTTTAATCCAAAACAAACATTCACCCGGGGTATAGGTAAGATAAAGGGTGATCCCAAGTTATTCGATAGGGGGGGTTGTAACCACCCCCTCCTCCGGAAGAGAAAGTTCCAACATGCCTAACACAACAACGGACATACACACTTGATTTTGGTACCATAGATAGATAGGTCCTCCTCTTTCCATCGATACAAATATAAGTACCACAGCTAGCAATACGTCACAAAATGACGTCCTAAAGTTCGCAGTCAGCAAACTGCATTTTTCCTCTACACACAGTGGAAAATTCCATTTTCTTCGCCAAAGGTAGGAAAACAGCTTTCATCGTTTTTTGACTCACTTGATGGGAACTGACTAGTTCTCTATATGACATCATTTTAGAAGCTATAAGCGGGTGTTTTGAGTCGCTAAATTGCGAAATCATCAAATTTCCCACCCTATATTCAGTATTTCGTACTTTCCGCAACATATATGACGTCATGGTGACGTCATAATGGGATGTTAGTACTTATTTGGTACCAATGGAAAGAAGAAACTCTAAGGTATCCTTTGGTACAAATTTTACTGGGAATCGGGTGTCAGAACGAAAATCACAGGGGGGGTGGTAACCACCCCCCCGCCTTCGGGAGTTTGTGTTACAAAAAAAAAGGCTCAGGTAGACGAGGGTGGGTTAATTGATTTTATATTGTTATTATTGGTTAATTAAATGAATGTTATTGTGTTATTTTTTTACTGACACTCCGTTGGTGGGGGGGGGAGGGTGTCCTTCGGACCGACATGGCAACAATAATTTTCTAATTAACGGGCCTATGGATGTTTTTCATGAAAAGCTACATATCCAAAAGTTACACAAATACATAAAATATCAGTCGGAAAAGGGTATATCGTTTGTCATACAACTGGTAATATTCAATTAAGTGTAAGATACGCTTTTAACACTAGCAGTGTTAAAGTGACATAAATATTTGCTAATGGTGAGGGGTCTTTAGTGTTAATAATTCCTATTCTTCACCCACATGGACAGTGCTTCAGTAGCGTAAGCGCGGATGTCAGTGGGTTGAGTGGGGTCAGTCCTGACACCAGTCTTTATCGTTAACAAACAAAAAATCATAAGCCAACCTTAAAGAAAATATACAAGCTATTATTTACTGAAACAACATGAGATGTGAGTACAGAATGGCTGTGTCGAGAGGAAGTTAAATGGTAGAAAGCACCACAATAGAAGGCTAGGTGTTTAGAGTCGTTATTGTTATTGTTGTATGTATTGGTTATCATTATAAAATTATTGAAAAATAAGAGTTTGTGAAGATATGAAGCATGACGCACAAGGGATTGCAATGAATGTAATCCATCCGTTCATAACCGACCAAGTCATTGAAGTCACGTTTTCCATGTGTATCTCATGTGGAAAGAAGCCAGCTTCCATAAAATATTTCTTCAGATTTTTCATTTTCCAATTAATAATATTGCTTAAGCTCATCGCTTCAGATAATTATTGTCCAAAACCCGATACTGACACGTTTAATCAACCGGTGGGTGTCGCTATGGTGTTAAGTACCCATATAGCAAATACGTGATGAAAATTTCCAAAGAATCATTTCAGCTCATTTTGCTATGTCAGGAGAAAAATTTGGAAGCGGGTAAAATCCTTGAGTATATAAAAGAAACTAAATGCAGTGAGAAGAAGCCGAGTTAACGTTATTACTCCAACCAATTAAATGCAAATTTTTCCGTCAATTCCTATTGCATAAACATACGTTTCTTAATAGATTGTATAATTAAGTAATTAATAAATTAAAGATAAAAAAAAATAAAAATATATGAAATATTAAAATTTATTACGTTGGAAATGGTCAATTTAGTACTTTATATAATGGATAAAATATACGAAAAGAATATCCGAAGTTGTTTAAGCGGCACTGGCACATTTTCACAAAATATGAAATTTCTTTAATTTGTTCTAAAATGATAGTCTAGGCCATTGGAAGAATAGAGATACATTTTACACATAAAAATAACATACTCAAAAACTGATAGGAACGTTAATAAGAGGTTAAAAACATCCAGGTAACTTTCAAGTTTGCCATAATTTTAAACAACAAATGTGTATATTACATGAATATCATAGACTCGTACTATTAAAACCACAAAGGTCACAGACCGATCAAACAGGGTGCATGCCGGGGGAAACATGCATACGTTTTCTTGTGTTAAATGCCATTTCCGTCGTCTGCTGAATTAATGTCGCCGGCGACATTAATTATAAAATCGTTCTGTTTACCCATAAGGACGCTGATTTGGTCTAAATCATTTCACGTGAGGGCAAAAGTATATAAAAGATTTACAACCTTGCAAAAATATCGATTTTGAAAAATCTTGAGGGCGCACTAGTTTTCCAATGTGCCAGTGTCTTTAAATTATGAACATGTTAACCTAAAATAAATGCGAATGATTAAGGAAATGTTATAATCGTGTTTCTTACATTCTCTCTACTTCTTTCAACAACAAACACAAAAGTAATTCCAAGGTTGTTTCTACTTTCCACGAAAATGTGAACAATTTGAGTATAGTCTTTTTACTGAGAGAAAATGTAGAGTCTTAATCTATTGAAATAATTACATGCTGGTGTATGTAACATAATTGTCTAAAAAAAGTAAGATTCTAATTAAGATTGCCACGTATTTTAACTATATTCCAACCCTCACAGGCTTGAAAACACGTTCAAATAATTTTGATTTCTTTACTAAATTTCCTAATAGAGTCATAACCTTCAATTTTCATGATATCAGCATGGTTTTGAGGGAGGAAAAATTGAGCAAAACCTTTCGAAAAGGGGTCACATGCGTATTTCTACCCTGACAGCAAATCTATACTGCTCTTAGTCAATATGAAACCAATTATAAGAACGCTTGTTTTTAAATATATAATTATGGGTTCTCATGCGATCATCCTTTTTTTCTTTGTGGTTGGTTCTCAGTTAAGAGTGAGCTTCGTAAAAAGGGCGGCCCAAAATAGTCTTAGCCCTGAGCTGAATAGAAATTTTAGTTGCTCTATATATAACATTGTATTTTGCCAGAGGAAAATATCGCTTTTATGATATCCGGACATCTTGATGCAAAGAAATCCATAAAAGACTGCACTGAACTATAAATATGAAAATGTATATAAACGAATATGCAGTATCGTATCGTGGCGACCTATTGGCTTATATCTAACCAGAACTCGTTACGTTTGTCGCACTTGAGCAGTTTGACCGAATTCAATTTGGAAGTTCTACACTCTGATTTTAAAGTGTAGAGTATCTCTTTTCAACTGACAAAATGCTCTCGTTACACCTAAAATATGGCCATCCTATTGTTATCGTATTGTTCAATATCGACACACTTAAGTGTTTATGCTCTTACTAAAAATTATTGAAGCATATTGTTTTGTTATTGGCAATAGGAGACCATAAACTCCAAGCCAAAAATAATGGCTACCACTGTTGTTCCTGCTTCTTTTTTGTGCAAGAAAGGTAATAGTCTTAATATAATTATCTAGAAGAATTTAAATTTAATTTCATGAAAAAATATGAACCGAAATATTCCTTAAAAGTCACTGTATTCCCGAGAGGGTTACTTTTAACAATATCCCAATTACTCAATTTCAGTGCTTTAAAAAATGGTTTATTACTATTCATGACAGATTGTTAAAGAGTAAACTCACCGGGACTATAGCGACCCTTAAAGGTCCCAGGAAATGCAATTAGAATTGCCATGGTTTGTGTCAAGTCTACAAGGAGGGAACAGAAAGCATTCAATATTCGGGGTGGTGATGACATCATTTGTGGAGAGTAATAGAAAATTCCAGGTGACTAGTGTGAATCTATTCATAACACTGACTGAAAATCAATAGTTTCACTAATGATGTCACTGGTAGTGTATTCTTTTTAATGGCCCTGTTTATTGGAATGGAATGTCCCATAAAGATTTGGAGTATGTTTATCATCTCCTTTACTGTGACCTTTAAAGAATATTTAGGTTGATTTTTTTTTAAACTCGAATGTAAACTCTAGTAGAATTGTTTTAAACATACTACTCTTTGGTGCACCAAAATCAGCAGGAAGCAGCAACTGTATTCATTATTGTCGGCATGGTTTTACTGGCCACATTGCTCCAGTTCAAAATAAAATAACGTGTTGATTGCTGGAAAATCTAAAATAAGTTTATTGGACAATGGTGAACCACAATAGATTGAGCATCCCTACTTTGGACACCTTAGAAAAACAAATGACTTTAATACGTTACGTAATGATTGGTATTACTAGTAACGTTATTGGGTGTGTTTAACATTCTAGTGAGGTTAATAATAGACGTTGCGTAATGATTGATATGAACATTTTAAACGCTATTGTAACGTTATTGGGTTCGTTTAACATTCAAGTACAAACAGCTAGTATAATATATCGGTTAGCGAATTAAGAGGTTACATTATTGTAGTCTTGAGTGCATCTTTCATCTTCTATTTTAAGAAAACTAAGAGTAGTGTTGATATAATAACATTCCTACATGAGGCAGGACTTCAACTCGCATATTTGTGCGTGTACACCCTCATAAAACATTTATCAGTTTGAGAATGAGATGTAAACTGAAATCAAGAAAAAAACCGTCAAAATGTCCGATTTGTGCTGGAATTAAAATTCATAGTCTGATTTGTATCGAGTCTGATACCAGCCCAGTAGCAACAGGCGCCTACGACATATACCTGATAGTTCCAGCTGAATTCCATCTCTCTCATTTCACCCGCATTTATCATCAACATAGTACGATAATGTCAGTAAAGCCGGTGTGAGAGCAAATATAGTCCGCCGAGAGCCACAGTCCGGGCTCCATAAACGACAACCGAATAAAGCGTTAAACTAATGTTGCGTTAAGAGTCAACTGAATACTCTATTATACCCTATTATATACCGTTGTAGGTGGACTATGAGTCCGGAGGACTATAAAAACTTTTACACCGGTTTACTCCCATAGAAACGACAGGATCCAACAATTCTTCGTTGGTCATTAGTATAGATGTTGAACAGGAGAGGTGCGTGGACGCTTCCTTGAGCCTACGCCATCGGCTCTTCCTCGCTCCTAGCTGAACAAAGAAAAACCTGATTGCAAGCATTGATGAGCTCATTCAAGTGGATGTCCTTGGTGTGTTCCAAGATCGAATGGAGTAGATATCTGTGGTTAACAGTGTAATTAGCTGCTATGCATGTCGACGAATACGACTCCGGTTACCAATCCTTCTCGAAACCATCCTCGATGTGTTATTTATTGGGTACATGACTTGGTATTGAAACCTGCTTGTCCGGCTGCTTGCTCTGGTATGAGGTGTCCTTTAATCACAAGGGCGAAACGATGGAGCAGGAGACGTTCAAAGAGCTTGTAAGTATGGCTTAGGAGTGTTATTGGTCGATTGGTCTTGGGATAGGGTGAATCTTTCCCAGGCTTTAGGAGTGCCATAACATGTGCTTTCCTCCAAATCTCTGGGAACCTGTGGGAAATAAGGCAGTAATTGTAGAGCTCACGAAGCCACTCTTTTCCTACTGGGCCGAAGTTTTTCAGCTGTTCAGTTCAGATTTTGTCAAGGCCAACTGCTTTTCCTGGTTGTACACTGTTAAAAATTTCCGTAAATTAAGAAAACAGATTTTCCGTAAATTTACGGAAAATCTGTTTTACAAAAACAATAAAAATAAAAAACAAAAAACATAAAAAATGTTAATTTACGGAAATATTTCAAAAAATTCTGGCAGCAATATTTCCGGACTTTTTTTTTTGGTTCCGTAATTTTAAATTACGGAAAAATTCTGTTAAAATTTTTTTTTTTTTTTTTTTTTACTCTTTTCCTACTGGGCCGAAGTTTTTCAGCTGTTCAGTTCAGATTTTGTCAAGGCCAACTGCTTTTCCTGGTTGTAGTTTGGCAATACCGGTTTCCAGTTCGTCCATGTTAAAGGGGAGGGTGAAACCAAGGTCTCCACTCTACCTCTTACGGTCTAGTTCGATCTTCTTAGACTTCTTGCTGCTCTCACCATTTAAAAGTAATCGGATGGGTGTAATATTTGGCTGCTGTGGAGTTCTGTTGGATCCCCTTGAATCTTTTGAATGGTGGACCTGGACCTGGATTTGCTCCTGGGCGATCACCTACGACACGTCCTCGCCTTTAGCAGTTATTTTAGCTGAGAAAGAATACTTTATTGGTCTTACTGCAGCATTGATTTGTATACCGATTGACCGATGTTGGGTTAGTGGAACACGATCCAGAACAACCTTGCTTTACAAGTTAGAGATGTTTTTGCTAACGATAGCTATATAGATCAATGTTGTAACCTCTCTTCCAACGGGCTCAACGAAATGACGGCGGTAACTTAGGGTCGTGAACGAGACGTAGATGTTGACTGTCTAATCATTCTTCGACAGTTTGCTCGTTTTTTATTGGTATCATTGTAACCGCAGTGGGTAATAAATATAGCTGGTGAAATCACCAATAAAGAAATGTGGTTTGGTGGAATTCCCTAGATTGAATTGAGGGTCCTTGAAGTCTACTGATGGAAGTTTGCAGACTGATGTGACTATGACAGAGCTGAGCTTAATGGTGGGGGCTTCGATGTTGTTGTCAATAGACACTTAGGTTGTTTTTACACCAGCGCCTGTTTCCACATATGGCACTTCCATACTGTCGGTGTGGTCTCTCAATGGCAAGGACTATTCCTGCTTGGGCGATGATCCTCTATGGGTTTCCTGCACACATAGGCCATTGCATTGGAGATTGTTACACATATGAGCAAGGATGTTACTTTTTGTAGTAGAAAACCCCTCCATATTCAATTAAGCTATAGGTAAGGCAAACCTTAAAGAAGGACTGCGCTGGCCTCTCGTCATGATATAGAAATAATTTCAAATTGGTGTTATTGAAAAAGTGTATAGATTAGCTTCACTGGCAAACAGTTACTAACAGGGTAGACCACAGGACGGTTCTCCACTGATATGAGAATGTACTGCATGCTCTAGGGGTTTGCACATAAGCAACAGAGGTTAAGAGACAGGCGGTTAGTTTGCCTGGCTTTCGTATGCACACCCTTTTTTGACTATTGGTGAAATATGTGCTGTTTTTCAATCATTTGCAGAGATTATTTTGAAAATAGTGCTAAATAGGTACATGTCAGGTGCGAACCCTTAAAGGACCCGCGGAGGGATATCGTCAGCCCCGTTTGCCTTTTGTTATATATTTGTATTTGATTATGTTTAATTTTGTCACCGAAATGTTTTTCAGATTTATGTTTGGGTGTATCTCGTCCAACTAACTTTGGTGTTTTCCTCGATGAGTGAAACAGGTATAATGGGACCTGACCGATCAAATCCCTGCCTGGCATAAAGTCAGGGATTCACTTATAGGGAAGGGGACTTCGTCCTGGGGTTTTTTCATTGTGCTACATTGTTTTCCTCCTTTGTACCCCATTTTTTTATTCTAGATGAGTGTAAAGTTTTAATTTTTTTTACATACAGTGTTTATCAATCGAGCTACGAATTCTGAAGTATGACTGCCAACTTATGATATGGTTAAACACAATCGTATTATTGGTTTGAATTTAAATATCATTGTAAAAGAATAATATAAATCGAAAACTTTTATGAAAAACTCAAATCAAACAATCAATGAAATACATTGTCAGGACCTCCCTGTGTTCCCGCCGCCCTCTGCCAGCTCCTGCTCCCTTCAGGGGGACGGGAAGGTTAACCTGAAAGTTATGAAAAGTCCATAAGCCTGAACCGATATCCATTAAATTTCCCCTCCGAACCACAGAGCATAAGGCACAACTAAAACATATGAAAGCAATAACACATAAAAGACATGCCCAGCTTGCTACTACTATATATGTTGTTAAGTCTGGACGAGATCGATTCAAGCATTTGATGAGTTTTATTTCTTTGTATGGTTGCTTTGAAGACTCGGGCCAAATTTAGAAATAGTGCTAAGAGGCCTCCTCCAACCTCATCTCATGGCTGGATAGAACCACCTAATCCGACCCCCTCTTTTACAGAGGTTTTCGAATCGGCCATGGAACTAAATTTAAATGGGGCACCAGTACAGTGTGAGTCAAAATGAGTGTTCCCCAAATACGCCTGATTTTTTCTTGTCCACACTGTGTCTAATGTGTCTTAAAGTTGTGAAATACTTCAAAAGTACAGTTAAATTGCTTTCACAGGAATTTTGATTTTCATTTTGGTTCATGGCAATCAAGACTGGCACTCATTTAAATAAAGGCCCTCAAGATTTGCCTTTGTACAAATTCTAAATTGATTTGCTAATTGTGAAGCGCAATTTCAAGTGGGTAACCTAATAGTGTGCTTTACACAACTCTGGTGGCTAAATGGTAATAAATGCCCCCAATGATTAACACCGGCCAGTTATTAAGTTGGGGTTAATGCAACAACAAGCAATTATCTTTTGACTGATTTTAGAATCTTCAGGGTTTTGGAAGGAACTCGTTTTTAACTATTAACTAAGGCAAACAAAACGATCTTGAAAAATACACACCAAAAACTTGGTTTCAATGTAATTGATACACCTTAGTTGGCTAAAGGTCAAAGGTCAGACTTTTTTTGGACACTTTTTCTTCATGATAAATATTAATAATTTCGTGCTTCACTGTGGTGAAATAAATGCCACAAACCAAGAAAGTTCTTTGCCTATCTCGTTTTCTGGATCCTTGTTTGTGAATAACACGTTATATGGTTACTCATATTCTTTGTTTACTGTCCTAAATTTTGTACCGCGGCAGTTGGAGAGCCCTCTAAAAATGGAGGCCATAACTTGCAAAATAAAATGCATGAATCTCGGGATTTTTAACATGGGGATTAGAATTAATTATTTTTAAAAAGTATATAATATATTCTAAAAGATTACAAATATTTTTAATATTTTTTGATTCATCGTGGAACAATCATTTTGGACTCACACTGTCAGCTGTTCTAGCGTACCGTACCTTAGGAGTTCTAATCATCATTGGCAAGAGAGCAATATGAAATATGTCAAATCTTGTGATTTTAGTTGTATATCCCCTAGTGATGGACCCTCTCGACTTATAATATAGATTTGGCATCTATTGCTCATTTTATGGCACCCATAATGGTCGTTACTTCATTCTTTAGATCGCCGTGCTAGTAAATGCGGACTTGCCCTTTCGAATCCGGCCGAATGCACTCCCTCTGAAAAGTGACGTGCTGCCACACGCTAGTATGGATGCAATAGGAAGTAGCCCTAGAGGTTGTGCCTGTTTTAATCGAGTGGCTAGGAACCGAAGAATCGAACGGTGTATCTGTAACCTTAATGGCAACCCATTGCAACCTTGGGAAAAATCTCGTTTGTAATGCAATAATTTAGTGTTCAAATAATAGCGGTTTTTGGTTACCCTGTTGAACAAAGTTCAGATTCCGGTTGATGGTGTCCACAGGCACCACCCTCGATTCAATAACTTCATTTGCATACTCTTCCTCTATCCCATTTTCACTAACGTGTTTTCTGTCGGGATGTTAAATGCGTATAGCCAAATCCAGAGTCTATTCCTAAACCAAACAGCAAACAACACTTTGAGAAATGTTATCAAAATGTTGCGTGCCGAGTATCAGAAAGATTGGGAACTATTTTTCTGTTTCTTAAAGACTTGTACTAAAACAAATGTCTTTAAAATTTTGGTGATAGTTTTGTGGATCACGTTTTGGTTTGCTGGTAACACTCAATCAGATTCTGAAACGTTTTATATCCGTAACGTCCCTAACTGCATTTAAAAAAATCCGTACCCCCTGCCTTTTTTAGGGATTTCCTAATCTAACGGAAAAATAACGCTAGCCTCCCTTTTTCTGGTGATCGTCACATTTTCCTCTAGGGACGTTAGGGACATGATGTACAATATTTCAAGCTACAAGCTCATCGATTACAATCTAGAGACAATATTTCGTACACATGTTTTTAACGCCACTAAGCCGTTTTTTTCACGATCGGAAAAGCACAAAGTTTATCGCGCGAAAAACAATGTTTTAAGAAACATTTTTTTTTTCAATGCTTTCGTTTTGGTAAATATGATTACAATTATCAACCAATGCAAGAATATACTAAAATGTCTGAATGCTTTAGGTACTATATATTAAGTCCGCAATCAAATCGGTTACTATCCCTTTACTTAGTGAAAAACAACGTAGAGCCATGGTGTGAGATATGTTAGTTTGAATCCGTTTACCATAACCGCGCTGTCAGTCCCCCTCCAATTTCTACGGACACAACTTCAAAGATGTCAAAGTAACAGGAAGTACTCAATGACCGCCCTCGATGTATTGTGGGTATCCGAAAGTCATACCCAAGGCAACGTACATGACTGAACACTAAACTGTGTACCCTGACTGGATGGCCTTACGAAATGTTGTACGGGGAACTAAGAACAACTATTTTCCACGGGTATGGTTTTTATAACAACTCTGAGTTACCTATTCAAAATATCCAAAACAATTAACCATTCCCGGCATATAATGGCGGAAACTAGAAAATATAGACAGGTATAGACAGAAAATGTTTAAATATTGTTGGCGGATTTCTATGACCACTGAACAGGGATAGTATCACATTTTGTATATAAGGCACCCTTAATTTTTTGTCAAACTGAGGTTTTGCATGTTGTATTGCTTTTACATGTGTTAACCCTTCACCTGACATGAATCAAGGCCTACGTTTTCCTCTGGTTATATTAACCAATTACCTGGTTTTAATAAACGCTACGGGAGGTGTTTAATTTCCATCGGGTATGTTTTGAACAACTGAAGCGAAAATAATGGGACGATCTTATTTATGTATGTACCCATTGGCCTAAGAGTCGATGTTTACTTGTCGTCAGTACCTTTAACTATAAAAACATCTTGGACTGGAAAATGAAGAAAAATGGCTTTGAATGGCAAATGACTTCGACTTAAAGGTGGGTGATCCATTCGACAACCCTTCCCACTTATTTCATCAAATTGAAATATTTTGGTATCACAAGCAAGTTCATATTTTTCATTACTCATGTTAAGGGTTTGGCCGCAGGCAATGTTCCTCTTTTTTATGTATGAAAAAAATCTCCAAATGTGGTCGACACAATCATCTACACACACTGGCCTATATACCATTTGTACACGTTTTTCTCCTACTATATCCAAAGGGTTGGGGGCCGATTTATCAAAAAATTGATAATCTATGTTTGGTTGATTGCATTCCTTCTCGGTGGAGGCAAAAAAATCAAGTATGATTTTTTGTCCTCAGTGAAAGCATATCACCAAACATTAGATTACAAATTTTGGTTTAAATCGGTCCGCCTTGTTTACGAGCCTAGTCATATCATGATCGGTAACCCCGCCTTTAAAATTCGCTATTGCGTTCCACAAGGTTCGAATCATATTTGATTATTAGTGACACGATCTATATCCATATTGACAAGTCTTCCATTATAAAAAAAAATGTGAATTATACATGTTGTGCGTAATGAGCGCTATCATATTTTTACATTCTCATGTGGGGTCTAGCGTATTTACATGCAGTGTCAGTGATCTACAGTAGTAGATTTCGTAACAATCATGGTTTAAATTCTATGGGAACGCTCATAAGGCAGTCTCCCGTGAAAAAAAACACACAAAAGGAAGAAACCAGAAGTACTAAAAAAAATTAAATCTCCATTCAACTGCGTCTTGCAAGCAAATAATCCAACACATCACTTGACTACAAATATCAGTGTTATTCTATGAAATTGATTTCGGTTCAAACTTGCAGGGTTGTTATGATACTATACGTCCTACAAGAATTGATTTTTTAATTT
>JAMKCH010021226.1:0-32701 GCA_023653785.1 Ophioderma brevispina | reverse complement strand
GATTTAGAAGGTAAAATGACTTTTAAGACGTTCCACAGCTTCTTGCCATTATTTATTATCCTTGATGGTGTTAGAGTATGTAAGATTTTTTTAACCTGTTTAATCATATTGTTATGTTTGATTTTTGATTATGCCGATATGTTGTTCCGAGACCTACGACATCCCTGAAGGGATGCCGAGAGCCAAGGCGGAGCGACATCCCCGCAAGGGAGACAGGTCGCGGCGACAGAGAGTTGAAAGCAAACACCAGGGAAGGTGGGAAAAAAACACCCACCCGAGCAGCCAGCCCCAGTAAGAGGAGACCAGATGCTGGTTAGCCCGGAAATCAACGCCAACGACGGCGGATATATAAACGGCCACCCGGAAATCAACGCCCACGACGGCGGATAAACGGCCACCGGAAGAAGGCGGTGGGCCAGCCGTCGCCACCGGGCGGCGGACACCAGGGCTCCCGCAGGGACCATGCCGACTGGCATAGGCTGGGCAGCAGGACCCAAGAGGCTCGACTGCACCCAACCCGACCCTGACGAGGGAGGGTACGGCCCGAGAAGGCAGGGGTCGGAACCCCAAGTCCCAGGCAAGTAAGCCGAAGGGTAGTGGACGGGTACACCGTCCTGCCCAGGCCCGGTACAGGCTGTACACCGTCGCTTGACCGGCCCCAGAAGGGAGACAATCCGCTCCAGCAGTTAGCGGCCGCAAATTGCCGTCCGCTCGAAAGCGGCGTCAGAAGCAGCCGGACAGCACAGACCTGGTTTGCAGCGGACGGGGTAGCCGCGGCGGAGGAGGGAGTGACTACTAGACTGGGGGGTTCCCGCGGAGGGGAAGCCCCGGTCGAAGGACCATACCAGACTGACCAGCCCAAGAGTCCCGCACGACTGGGGTGGATAGGTCACATACGGGGATGTTGGAGCAGCGTAAACGGAGAAGGCAGGCTGCGTCGGGTACTGAGTCCCCGCCGGGGGTTATTGCCACGAAGGCTGCCCGTAGGAACGCCCAGTGGCAGGGGAACCACGGGGTACCCGCCACTGGCGGACCCGCCGCGGGAGCAGATGCCGGAGGACCAGCAATAGCAACCAAGCAGGCGTACCCGCATGAAAGGCCGGCTGAGCCGACCTAGTCAGCTGGGCATCTGCGGAGGCCAACCCCACGGAGCACGCTCGCTATCGCCAAAGCCACGAAGGACCAGGTTGCAGCGTACGGCGCCTGCTGAGGAGGCACTGCATGAATAGCCAGGCTAGAGATGCGAGGTGCAGCGAGCGTAGTCAACACCTGCGGTGCCCCAGAGGGGATACCGAAAGCCAAAGCCACAGGGTTTGCCGAAACATACCCGAAGTAATGGCTACCGTTGTCGCGGTTTTAGTTAGAGTAGAAGTGCCGGAAGACACCGGGACCGCAACAACGTTAGGTGTGGATAACAACGGCGATGGATCAACCCCGGCGACCAGGGCACCACCATTACCTCTCACCACACCGGAATGTACGCTGCTCTGCCAATCCCCCTGGGGGGATTGGCAGCGCAGACCGCGCTAGCCAGCACCGGAGCAGCCCCTAACTAGGCTGAACCAGGCGAGCTAGCGGCCGATGATGCGCTGAGGAGGCGGCCCGAAGAGGCCACACCATCAGCGCTTCGCGAAGTAGCCGAAGCTTACCCACCTTTGGGAGCACCAAAGCATCAGCGGCCTGCCTTGGACGCACCCGGGACGGAGCCCGGACTACCCACCCCCCTCCCCTGTGTACGCAACACGAGCGGTCGCCCATGCTCAATGGTCACCCATTGAAACCTCCGACAGTCGAAGACAGAAAGAGGCGCAACGGTTGGGGTTGGTGCGGGAACATCGACTGTGATCGAACACAAAGGGGATGGCGGATCCCATTCATGAATGAAAGCGGGCGGCGAACGCAATTATGCGCCAGGACGGGTGAGCGTGAGCTGCTAGATGGAGAGCGTGCGCAAAAACCGTACAGAAAAAGAACAAGCGTGCCGTGGAGGTATCCCGGTACGCAAACGTCAAGACACAAACACCAACTCGGTAACTGAGTCCACGGACGATACAGAAATTTTTCAAAACACAGTTTTGACCTATTTTATTAAGTATACCACAAGCATCATAATAAAATAATACACACACTACAACCATGTAAATTTGTTCGCAAAGCAAAACCGCTAACAAAGACAGTAACAAAACTCCACATATAGTCAAGGCAGTCAAAGCAGCACCACGTGCGTCAATGGCTGCTTTGTTTACATGTTCCCGGTACACAGATACATGAACCGCACTGGCGGCAAAAAAGGATACTAAATAAGAGCTCTCCGACCGGCGTAAAAGTCTCCGTTTATTCCGTCCGAATGAGCGATATAATCAGTATATAATCCAGTAGATATTCCAGATAGATATGGTATAGTAGTAGGAGGATTCCGTATGAGACGACAAAACTAGTATAGTATCAACATCTCAGTAATTTTGGCTGTCATATTGCAGAGCTGCGGTACACGCGGTCGTGTTGAATAACAGCCAAAACGCGAATTGAGGAAGAGCTAAGGTCGGAAGGGTGGACCTGGGGTTCATGGTCGAGGACCAATTCTCTTTTAGGGGGTTATTATGGTAATTTGGGGCATTCACTTCAGAAGGAATGCATAGTCAGTCAACATTGGTGGTAAAGGAAATCAGTTTCAGTGTAATGATTTTACTAACTTATCCACAAGTTCCCTCCACTTGTTCAAAAACACCATCTATACCCGTGCTCCATGAGATCTTCTACAACAATGCATGGCCAAAAATAGCCACCATCTGTTCACAAAACGATGTCCTTCTGATCATCAATGTCGAGTTGAAAATGGAGACCTTCCACGAGGTCATGGTCTGGGAGCACTCCACTCACATTACTCTGGAGTGGTGTCACCACTAATTCCCCGACGGCGACAGAGTAGCGAAGGGTGCAAAAATTATAACATTTTAATCAGTACAGATTCAATATTAAATCATCTTTAATTCCCTATATTGCTGTCCCACCAACTCTGTGGTTGAGAGACTGGTTCTTTTATTCAAAGGTGCCTTTTCAGGATCTCTGGTGATGGTATTTCCACCAGAACTAGGGATAAACTATAAAGTATGATGTGCTACATTGCAGTATAGTATAACTTGAAAGGAAATTATAATTCTAATTTCTGTCCTAAACAGACAGAAATTTCAGTTGATTACGATGGGGGACTAACCAGTTTACTGTTAGTAAATCATGTAGTATTAAAGGATGACTGAGAGATTTTTTTGTGCAGTATTACAAATTTTATAACAAAGTTGTGATTTTCTATATGAAGGATTTGGATTAGAGATTAGTATTTCACAATATTTATTCGCTATGGACAAGCATTTGTAGGCCTATGCAAAAAATTGATTTGTTTGAAAAGTGGAGTGCTCATGGGAAATCTGAGCTCGGCCTTTACACTTTCATTGGTCACTGTGTTGTAATTTTTGAACAAAATATAGAATCACTTTATATGCCACGGCCAATAAAATCCCCTTTAACTACCTGAGACACAAACTGAATCAATTAGGCTTGGCCAGTAAATCCTCACCCCACTAAATATTGTTCTTCAACCACTATATCCCAGTAGTTCTTATTACCTGTATCAGAATTCTAGTCTCTAGCTATGGACTAAATTGTTTATTTTAGAAAGATCCCTGCTTTTCAAGGCAATATTTTCCAATCATATATGACTTGGATGTTAGTTACAGTTTAATAATGTAAAAACTTCACCTCCAACATGTGAGCTGATTTGGACCATTAGTGCCCCAAAGGCCCCTGCAATTTCTGTCCGTCCGAAAAAAAATTATTGTTGACCCTGAAAATTGACATTTTGTTAGCTTTTGTATGATGGATGCGTAGAAATGAAAACAAATCTGACACATCATAGAAACATGAAAAAGTATCGGGCCTTAGATTTACTCAATTCAGCGGGCTGTAAATTTGCAACTTCAGTAAAAAAAACTTTAAAACTTTTAATCTAAACTGGTACCACAATGAAAATATGACACAAGCTAGAATTATTGATGTATAGCTAATAGTATTCCAACTATATAAGGTGAATAATTATCAAAACGTATTTGGAGATTACGGCAATGGAATGTTCCATTTGAAAACAGCATCACCCTGTTTTTTTTTTCTCCAAATGTTGGACAAATGCAGTGATTCACAATGGATAAGCTTCTAGTCAGCATGAAGCGTTGTAAAAGTATAATTTGCTCTGGTATAGCTCACACATGGACTGGGAATGTCAATTAGAGCACACACAATATATTGGCCGTATCGTCTTCATAGGGAGTAATGCATTATATTAGTGTTCTCAATGAATGAGATGAATGGGCCATATGCATCATTCTTATAATTATTAGCACCAGCACATTTCATATGGGAACCCCACAAATATTTAATAATGTGTGCAGACTTCCTATGTAAGTTGGGCTGAGAAAGTCCATGCTTTTGAAGTTATTTATGGGTTCTATTGCTATCCTGGCATGGTACCAGAATTGGAGAAAGGTGGGAATGATAGATGCATAGATGTGGTTAATTACAGAGAGAGAGAGTGGTAGATAAGTGCTTCACTCTTGTATGAACCCAACTTAGCAGAATGCCTACCAATGGAATAGAAGGGAAGGAGTGGGCAAAAGGAGGAGTGAAAGGGGAGAGGAAGGAGGAGATGGAGTGGGGGGAGTATGAGAGGGAGTGTATGAGAGGAGGGTGTGAGAGGAGGGTGTGAGGGGGAGGGTTATGAGAGGGATGGAAAGGAATGAATGTGTGAGTGAGGGAGGGGTGTGAGGGCGGGGGGAGAGGGGGGGGTTGAAGGCAGAAGGACAAAAGGGCGGGAAGGAGAAGGGTGGGAAATGGAGAGGAGAGAAGGAGATGGGAAAGTTAGATGAGGACGGAAAGGTAGAGGACAGATGGGGGTGAAGAGAGAGAGAGGAAACAAGAGGGAGGAGAGGAGGGAGGGAAGGAGGGGAGGGAGGGGGGAGGGAGGAGCGGAGAGAACAGGGGAAGAAAGAGGACAAAAGGGAGAGGAGGGGGAAACGGGAGAGGACGAGAGGAGAGGGGAAAGGGGAGGGGACAAAGGAAAGGGAGGGTAAGGAGAGGAGAAGGTTAGGAGGGAGGGAGGTAACAATCTACTCGGAAGTTATTTAAGGTAATTTACTAACTTTATCCACAAGTTCCCTCCACTTGTTCAAAACACCATTTCTTACCCGTCTCCATTAAGATCTTCTACAACAACTGCATGGCCAAAATATGCCCCATCTGTATTCACCAACGATTGTCCTTCTGGCTCATCAATGTCGAGTTGAAAATGGAGACCGTCGACCCCGAGGGTCATTGGCTCGGGAGCACCAACCACATTAATCGGAGTGGTTGTCACCACTAAATTCCCGACAGCGACAGGTAGCCTGAAGGGTGCAAATTATAACATTTAATCAGTACAGATTCTATTAATTCATCTTACTTCCCTATATTGCTAGTCTTCACCAACTCTTGGTTTTGAGAGACTGGTTCTTTTATTCAAAGGTGCCTTTCATGATCTCTGGTGGAAGGTATTTCCACCAGAAACTAGGGCTAACTTAAAGTATGTGTGCTTACATGCAGATATAGTCTAACTTTGAAAGAAAATTGTAATTTATACTTTTTTTTTTTTTTTTTTTTAATTTTTTAGTTTTTTGATATTTTGCATTTTAATGTATCAATAACATGCTAGTATTAAAGGCTGGACTGAGAGGAGATTTTTTTTGTGCAGTAATTACAAATTTTTATAAACAAAGTTGTGATTTCTTATGAAGGATTGGAATTAGAGATTAGGTTATTTCACATATTTGCGTATGGACAAGCATTATGTAGTTAGGCTATGCAAAAATGTGAGTGCTTTGAAAATTGAGTTGCGTTCCTCATGGGAAATCTGAGTCGGCCTTTTACACTTTCATGGTCACTGGTGTAATGTTTAACAGAAAATATTAGAATCACGTATTGCACACGGCCAATAAAATCCCCTTTAACTACCTGAGACAACAAAAACTGAATCCAATTAGCTGGACACAGTAAAGTCAGAAATCATCACCCACATAAAATATGTTCTCAACCACATATCCATTATTCTTTAACCTGTATCAGTAATTTCTGTCTCTAGCTATGACTAAATTGTTTATTTTATAAGATCCCTTGCTTTTCAAGGCAATATTTTCCAATCACATTGAATTGATTTTAGTTACAGTTTAAATAATGTAAAAACTCACCTCCAAGTGAGCTGATTTGGACCTTAGTGCCCCAAAGGCCACTGCAATTTCTGTCGTGCCGAAACAAATTATTGTTGGACCCTGAAAATTGACATTTTGTTATGCTTTTGTATGATGAATGCGTAGAAATGAAACAAATTCTGACATTTTAGAACACTGAAAAGTATCAGGCTGATTTACTCAAATGCAATCGAGTTGCTGTTAAATTTGCAACATTCCAGTATACAGTTTAAAAAACTTTAACTTAAAACTTATCCTAAAATGGTACCACACTGAAAAATATGACACAAGCTAGACTTATGATGTATAGCTAATTATTTATCCAACTTATTATTAAGGTTGAATAATATAAAAAACTGAAAAATATGACACAAGCTAGAATTATTGATGTATAGCTAATATTATCCAACTATATTAAGGTGAATAATTATAAAAAGTAATTTGGAGATACGGCAATGGAATGTTCCATTTGAAAACAGCATCACCCTGCTGTGGGAGATTCAGGTTAAGTCTTTCACAGAGGGAGGATGTACTTCATATGGAATAACCAATTAGGAAACTACATTTGAAATCCAAACCCCCCTCTGTGGATGAATCTGATTACATATCTTTGTTTGGAATACAAATGGAATACTTTCCTTTGATATACACACATTGGATGATTTATTTAAAGTCTTCCAAGGGGAGTAAGGCTATGACATGGAATGGCCTAGTAAACATGCTAGTATAAACATGCTGGATTTGGAAAATCAAAAATTTGCAGAATGAATAACAGTTGAAAAATCAATTGTTTATGTTATCATGAAGTGCAAAAAAGATTGTAGATAAATACATTATAATTTGAGGTTAATGGCTGAATATCTTTAGCTTCAAGTGCATTGGCCAAAAATCAATGCACACACACTCAGTTTGACGATGAATAATGATGGCACAAGCCCCGCAGGGGCACGTGCCATTATAAGTCTGTTCAAACTGACGCAAGTGCATTAATTTTTGCCAATGCACAAGAAACTAAAAATATACAGACATTAACCTAATTCATAAACATTATTACAGCAGACATTTTTACAAGAAAAATCTGATATGTCATGAAATCTAATGCATTAATTAGAGAATAAAATATGAGATTTTTTGTTTTGGCCATCTTAGATGGTGTCATAATGGATGGGCATCCAATATTTTGAGTGGTGGATGCCGGCGCAGCGCGTGTCATGTATTTGACTACACCGCGTAATTGCTGCACGCACTATCCATCTATTACCCAGTAATGGATGGGCGGAGCTTTGACCTAATCCAATCCAATTTCTTGCTAACAAGATAAACCACGCCCACTGAATAAGAATGTTTCTAAAAATGCACATACCCGACCATGAAATGAATCAATCGTGCGTAAACGTTCAAAGCACTCGGCGTACGCTCGTTAACATACGCACCATGCAATGACAAATATCAATGCATGATTTTTGTCCAATCATATTTCCTCTCTCATAATAAACGTTTATGAATAATACTTGAAAGAATTTAGTTTAAACATCATAGCATTAGTGAATTTGTATATTACACAGAATCCAAGACAAGTACGAATTAACTAATAAAAGAACAGATTTAATGTTAGTTAAATCACTTTTTACAATAAAGTTAAATAAAACAAACCACACATGTCTGTAAGGGAGCAGTCATTAGGTCATTATTTATTAAAAGGGGATTCAAGATTTGTGGGAATATGAAAAACAAATTTAAGCAGGAGGGGGGAAACATGAAATTTTTCATCAAGAAGAGAGGGGAAACAAACTTTTAAATGGAGAAATTTAATACAATTGGGGGATGTGAATTTTTAAACAGAAGAGAAGGGGATGCAAAATTTAAAAAAAAAAAAAATTGGTTGAAATTTCCCTCCCTCATGGCATAAATAATGACCACTCCCTGAAGCCTTCTCAAACCTGAGCACTTACCTCATTTAAAGTTGCACCCCTTACCCTGCGGGTGTATTGAGTCAATCCCATAATTCACCAGATTTGGGAAATTTCACCTCAATAAGGTAACGTGATCCCACAAAAAAACCTATTCTCAACACATGAAAACCCTGACTTTACACTCATTTCAGCCCACAAAATGCTAGTACTTAAGGAATTGTTATCATGATACTGAAATGTGTTCCGGTTCTTTAACTTCTTGAACACTTTTTATCTTCTTGAACACTTTTTATCCCTAAGTACTGACAGCTGTTTTGTACAGTACAGTGTAGGCACATTGCAATGTATTATGGGATTGGTTCAAAACACCTCTGTCCCTTACCAAAGTAAATAATTTAGTCTGACAAATTTATATCTTATTATATCATAAATGAGCTAAGTACCCTACAAGTCATAAATGCAAATTTCAGTGGTTTGAGTGTATTTGACATTTGACCTTACAGACAGACACACCCATGCACACACACACACACATATACAGTTTTTGGGCTTGTTAAATGTCTCCCTGATGTTCAGACGACACAAAATAACACCCAACAACCCACTGCTTTATCTCACTACAATAAGGTTCCTTAAAGGTGCGTGTTTCCGATCGTCTTTGGGACCCCCTGATTTACCCGGAAGTAGTATCGATTTTGATATCAGATGAAAGGCCGTATTTTTCTCACTGTCGTCCTGAAATTCGAGCCCTCACATCCATTTCATTACCAAGATATAAACAAAAAACCGACAAATTAATGGTTAACCATCAATATTAACACAGTATTGAATAAGGCTTTGCACGTGCATTATTGCGTCTACCATCAAAACCGCAAGTTTGTTTCCCACAGTACTTGATGGGGAGTATGTTCAAGTGCCAGGCTCTTATATCAAGTAGAGAACACAATACCCCTAATCGGGAACAGCACCTTTAACACATAAAACCCTGACTTTACACTCATATCAGCCCACAGTGCCATTAATTGTGATCATGATCCTGAAATGTTTTGTGGTCCTTAAACTCAACATCATTTCAACCAACCTTTTTATCCTTACGTACTGACATGTGTGTTTTGTACAGTAAAGTGTAAGCAGAAACTAAGCACATTGCAATGCATTATGGGATTGGCTCAAAGCACCCTCTGTCCCATACCAAAGTAAATAGTTTAGTTTCTGACAAATTTGTATCTTATTAATGTTACATTAAGAATGAACCCTACAAGTCATAAATGCAAATTTCAGTGGTTTGAGTGTATTTGACATTTGACCTTACAGACAGACACACGCACCTACGCATGCGTGCACGCACACACACACACACATATACAGTTTTTGGGCTTGTTAAATGTCTCCCTGATGTTCAGACGACACAAAATAACAGCCCAACAACCCACTGCTTTATCTCACTACAATAAGGTTCCTTAAAGGTGCATGTTCCGATCGTCTTTGGGACCCCCTGATTTACCCGGAAGTAGTATCGATTTTGATATCAGATGAAAGGCCGTATTTTTCTCACTGTCGTCCTGAAATTCGAGCCCTCAAAATCCATTTCATTACCAAGATATAAACAAAAAACCGACAAATTAATGGTTAACCATCAATATTAACACAGTATTGAATAAGGCTTTGCAACGTGCATTATTGCGTCTACCATCAAAACCGCAAGTTTGTTTCCCACAGTACTTGATGGGGAGTATGTTCAAGTGCCAGGCTCTTATATCAAGTAGAGAACACAATACACATAAATCGGAACAAGCACCTTTAACACATAAAACCCTGACTTTACACTCATATCAGCCCACAGTGCCATTAATTGTGATCATGATCCTGAAATGTTTTGTGGTCCTTAAACTTCAACACCTTTTATCCTTAAGTACTGACATGTGTTTTGTACAGTAAAGTGTAAGCAGAAACTAAGCACATTGCAATGCATTATGGGATTGGCTCAAAGCACCCTCTGTCCCATACCAAAGTAAATAGTTTAGTTTCTGACAAATTTGTATCTTATTAATGTTACATTAAGAATGAACCCTACAAGTCATAAATGCAAATTTCAGTGGTTTGAGTGTATTTGACATTTGACCTTACAGACAGACACACGCACCTACGCATGCGTGCACGCACACACACACAAAACACAGTTTTTGGACTTATTAAATGTCTCCCTGAACATTGTTCAGATGAGACAAAAATAACAGCCCACTGCTTTAACTCAACACAATAAGGAATTCCTGTGATTCAAGTTCTTTAAATGGAAGCCTGAATTAAAGACACTATCAGTGATTTATCCGAAAGAATCAAAATATTTGCAATTCGCAGGAATAGCTTAAAAGTGAAGGACAAGCCTGTAGAATTCTCATAAGTTGCTTTTTCCAACTGAAGAATTGACAGAAAAGGAAGAAAACGGCAGTGTTCAAAGATACGAATCTCCATTCAATTACGTGTTGTAGGAAGTGTCCGAACGGACACTAATGCCTAAAATATCAGATTTTGTCCTTATTAGGGTGCTTCTGGTCCTATCATTTGTAGGGTATGTTAGGATACCTATACTTGTTCAAGACATGCACAAATCTGATTTTTGATGATTTTTTCGATTTTCGGATTTAGCAAATCACTGATAGTGTCTTTAAGTTCATAAGCACTTACTGCTGCAAAAAGATGGATTCTTGCCCATTTATGGACATTTCTTGTAAGTCTTTTTGGGTATAATCTTGTTCAATCTTGAGTTTTGAAACTAGATTAAATGTAAGAAATAAAATCTTCATTGATAAAATGTCAGATCCATGATCACTTACATTTTAACCTTGATGTGCATTTTGTTTCAAGGCCATTTATCAAAAGTGACAATAATGTCAACACCCACCTCTTGAACATTAAAGAATGGTTTCCAAAATGTTTTCAACATGATGCCATTTACAAAATGGCTACACTGCTACTACATGAATGTGAAAGAGTTGTAATCAACAATAACTTGTTGTGCTAACCTATGCTAAAATGGGTCAGAAAATCCAGGAATATGCCGTAAGAACTCCGGAATATCCTGGAATTTTATCCAGGAATAATTGCTAGCTTATTGTGGAAAATTCCAGCAGTAAATTCAGACAGCCTGAGGATTAGCTTTGATACTTATTTTTGGGAATAAGCTTGGCTAGCCTTGGACTCACATTCCTGGGTTATTCTGGAAGAATAAAAAAAAGCCTAGACGTCTATCCAGACATCTATCTTAGTTAATACTTAGTAATAATTGTATATAACAATATTAATCTTTGGCAAAGCCCTAGACCCTACCTCCTTGTTGATTAAAGTCATTATTTAAAGTTAGTTAATTATTTGGCACTTTTAGGTGTTAAAGCGGCACTGGCACATTTTCACAAAATATGAAATTTCTTCAATTTGCTCTCAAATGATAGTCTAGGCCATTGGATGAATAGAGATACATTTTACACATAAAAATAATACACTCAAAAACAGGTAGGGACGTTAATAAGAGGTTAAAGACATCCAGGTAATGTGTAGGCCCCCTCCCCTTGCCTGCTGGACAATGGAATTATGTAACTTAAACCAAGTTAAATAGCATAATCCAGTTAAATAGCTTAATCCAGTTCAACTAACCTCTGTATAATTATCATCATACTTGTGGTGCTCTTCTTGTGTACCACATGGCGATGCACCAACAATGAACAAATCTGATCACCAAAACACTTACCTGGACGATGGCATTATGTAACATAAACCAAGTTAAATAGCATAATCCGTTAAATAGCATAATCCAACTAACCTCTAATTATCATACTTTTGGTTCTCTTCTAGTGTACCACATGGCAATAATGTGATTACTGAAACACTTACCTGGACAATGTCATAACATAAACCAAGTTAAATAGAATAATCCAGTTCAACTAACCTCTGTAATTATCATCATACTTTTGGTTCTCTTCTGGTGTACCGCTTGGCGGTGAATTAGCATCTACAATGTTCTGGATATAAACCTGGCCTGTTTAAAACCAAGTTATGAAGAGAAAGAGAAAGAGAGAGAAAATGTAATGATAGCACATGCAAAACTGAGATATACTGTAAATGATCAAACGCATGACTGTGGAGTAAACATCCTAGAGGGCGCTTCAGATTTGTTTGGTGAAAATCATGGGGATGGCCAAGAAATCCAGAATTTTCATTGCTGAACATGTAATCAAGAAATCCTGACAATTAGAGAATAAAGGTATGATTTGAGGAACCGGTACTCTCTTTACGACAAATTGAACCCAAGGCGATACCATTATTTTAAGTGGAAGAACGAGGCCGGAGGCCGAGTTCTTCCACGCAAAAATAATGGTGTCGCCGGGTTCAATTCGTCGTAAAGAGAGTACCAGTTCCCCAAATCATACCTTTATTCTCATTCTTAAACAGCTTTATCATATAAGGTCATCTTTAACCCAATTTCGCGATACTTTACGGCTTAAATACAACAAGAAAGGACTGCCATCACCACAGTGACCATCACCCAGTGAAAACAATCGGACAACCCGTTGAACACAACGATCATACGCAACAAGACGCAACGTTGGCAGGCGCGTGCTAAAGTAGCAAAACGCGGTGGGGGTATGATGCAAGCGCTTCAACCTAAAAATAACTTCAATACGCAGCGCGTACTACCTGGGTTCAATTAAACGAATTGAACCCGGGCATCAGCCAATGATATTGCTTACATTTTTCACAGCTGTTTAAGAATGTGTAATATATTACCTGGGGAAGGGGGCACTGACCTAAATGACAGGACATTCTCAAACAGCTGTGAAAATGTAAGCAATTTCATTGGCTGATGCCCGGGTTCATTCGACAATTGAACCCAGGTAGTACGCGCTGCACCTGCCAACGTTGCGTCTCGTTGCGTATGATTGTTGCACTCAACGGGTTGTTCGATTGTTGTCACTGGGTGATGACAGTCCTTTCTTGTTGTATTTTAGCCGTAAAGTATCGCGAAATTGGGTTAAAGATGACCTTAAATGTTAAAGCTGTTTAAGAATGAGAATAAAGGTATGATTTTGGGAACCGGTACTCTCTTTACGCCGAATTGAAACCGCGACAACACAAGAAACCATTATTTTTGTGTGGAATAACTCTGGCCTCCGACCTCATTCTTCCACTTAAAATAACTGTATCGCCTTGGTTTCAATTTGTCGCAAAGAGAGTACCAGTTCCCAAAATCACACCTTTATTCTCTAAGTTATGCGCAGCGGTCAGGACCCTGCTTTCACCTAATTTTTGCTACCACTTGTTCCAATATGCTAGAGTTCTTAAGACACCTCTAAACTTTGCTCTAAACTCCACAAAGTTTAGCTTCATTGCCTTAAATTTGGAGAAAATGTGTTATTTAGCTACATAACTTTGACCAAAAATTCACTTCCCAAGACCATAAAATTGGTCAAAAGTTAAAAAAAGAAAAAACCTAAAAAATTAAAAAAAATAAATAATTTCAAGCACCCAAAGTTCAGTGCTTCATGTTGCAACATCACCCCTACCCAAACTAAAGTAATGGTGCCCACTCACCGGCACTTTCTCCTTTATTATATTATTTACTTCAACAAATAGGGACCTGTATTTCACTTAGAACTCTGGCACTTTTAGAATTTTTGGTCAAATACATACACAATTCACAAATTGATGTATTTTTTTCTATTTTTGTTTCCTTTCATAACACCATATTTTAAATGGCTTATCCCCATCATTACTTTTGGTTTGAAGTACCCTCTAGGACAAAAAAATATTGGTATATCTGGAAGAAATCTTTCACAAACCTGTAAAGATTAAGAAAAAGTTATAATCCATTCAAAACAATAATACAACAAGAGATAACATGAGGAAAATACATGCTTTGAAGTCGTAACATAATCCCACATCAAGCATAAATGTAAACCTGTCAAAATAAAAAAAACAATTCAAGAAAACAAGAATATGTATAACTATGAAACAATACATAAGATGCATGCGCTATTTTCCAAGGAGGGCACTATCTTGAGTCGTATGCAGTACATACCGCTGAAGGACGAGTCATGCTCCGGCGGGCCCTCTTTTGTTTTGTAGATAGGGTCTTTTAGCAGATTTGCTAACCTGTGAATGTAAATCTGACCTAGAAATTGGAAATAGGATTAGTTGCATTATGTTAGTTTTACAAGCATAGGAGGCCTCTTAAAGGTGCAACGAGAGATTTCACATATCAGGTGTCCCTAAAAAATCGAAAGTGCTGATTTTTGCCCTGATATAAAGCATTCCATCAAAAATATCCCCCTCTGAAAGAATTAAGCTGAAAAATGTTTCTTTGGTACAAAAATTGTGAAATTTATAATTTTTTTTTTTTTTTTTTTTTTTTCTCGTTTAAGACATTTCTGTAGCCAAATACAAGGTATGAAGCCTATTGAGTGTCTAATCAATATGAAATTACTATTATGACACAATATTTGGGTGCCTCAAAATCTCTCATTGCACCTTTAAAGGAGGATGACCATATCTATAAAGTTTCACAATATTCCAATCCATTGTAATTTCGAAAGCCCCCATGGAGTACTGTGTAAAATTAATATTGGGGGTGGGGCACATTTTTGCTCATAATATCCAAAGCAAACTTCCTTTGGCTCTAAGAATTCACAGGGTAAATGAGAACAAGAGCACCAATGGTGCTAAAGCTTCATAAGAAAAGTGTGTTGGAGCTTGAGTGGAGTTAGTGGTTTGATTTTTGTGCTTGTTAAAGCAATAACAGCACATTTTTTGAAGAGCGCCCCCTCCCAATTTTCAAAATTGATTATGTTTGCACAGTTGTGTGGGTAACTGTCTAGTAAACTATACCTGCGAACGATATTGCTCCAAAATGCGTATTTGTCATGAAAGAAGCGATTTTGTAATTAGAATTTGGATCCCCGATTGTAATTTAATGGCGGAGCTGAAAACGCCAAATTATGTCCGTCCATGATGAAACAGTGCAACCTCACGAAAATTACCTTTAACTTGACTTGCTTGAACCGACGGAAGAACTAATGGATGAGCGTAGACAGTACATGACAAAAATTTACGGCTATCTTATTTCACCTAGGAAACATTTCAGAAAGTGTTAATTATTAACGGAGATCTCTGATATTAATTATTCTAACTACAACATTCCTTCTTTTTGCGACATATAGACAATTTCAAGCTCTGCCATTCACAGGTATAGTTTATAGCCAATTACCAATGCAACTGTGCAAAAAACTCAAAATATTGGAAATTTGGGGGTGCTCTCCAAAAAAATGTGCCATTATTGCTTTAATCTATATGAAATCATATATATGACACAAAATATGGACGCCTTGAAATATCTCGTAGTTTTATTGCACCTTTAAGATTGACAGGCAAACAAACACCATCAAGGCTGTACTCTTTAAAAACTGATTTATGCTTGCAGATCTCCTTCACTATACATATTTCTCCTTACAATTAGGCCGACAACATCAAATAAAAATACAGTTGATGACTAATAAAAATAATCCCAGGATTGTTATACAACTATACTACAGTATATCAAATATTAACTGGAAAACCAAACAATATTGGTATGGCAAACTATACAAAGATACATATCTGTATTGTGTATGTTTAATTTGTATGGTTAAGTAAATATCAGTCAAAAAGTTGTCTCGGTTTTGGAAATCTTTGATAGCATTCAAACAGGTCGGAAAACTGCATATTTCCTGGGAAGATAGTCCACCTGTTCCCATAGATTCCCACCATTTTTTAGGTAAGTTCTTTATCTGAACGGCAAGATTTCCTTTCCCGTCCAAATGGTCCAATTTCCCGGGAAGGAGCTTCCTTCCCCACTTTTTTCCCCCCATCATCAACAGCAACTCATTTGCCCTTTTTTTGGTTCATCCTTCAGTAAGACTCCCAGAATTAGCCTAGCACGAAATTTCTATAAAAGTGATCAAAGGATTACAAGTAAGTATTGTAAACAGCTTTTATTCCGTAAAAGAGTCTTCACTCTAGCTATCCCTTGAATATCTTACAGCAAGGACAACACCCCTTTTTTGGACCATAATACCTGATTTTGCATGTAGAAATAATGTAATAGACCGATAGTCAAGTCCATAAACTTTTTTACTGGTACATTTTTGAATCTCGAAGCACCTTATTTTTGTTCTAATGGACTAGATATCCCAAGAGAAACTTAACTTCGAAAATTTATGGGCCAACAGTTCAGATGATATAAAAATCTCAACTTTCAAAGAGCTGTGAATGGCCTGTGGTACGGGGGGGGGGCCTAAGCCCTGACAGAATCTTGACTGAAAAAGGAGATTTCTAAACAAAACATTTTATTTTTTTGTTTTTCTAATAAATATTGTACTAATAGGTCATAAATATTTCATTTTGTTATGACTGCAATAATCCTCAAGTGTGCTCTCCAGATTAAACATTTTCCGGTCCGAGCATCATAACTAAGGACTGGGTCACACCGGCTTTTTTTCGTAGTTCCTACATATTACTACAGTAGTACACAATAAAGGCTGCGTGGGAACCGCACTTAAGAACGACTGTCGTCGTTGTACCATAGTACTGTCGTAATAACTTAACTAAATTTCCGTCGTTGGGCCGCTTTCTACCATGGTACTGTGTACTTTACTGGGCAAAATCGCCGTGTGACCGCATTTCGTAGTTTCTAACCATGCTTACGTAATTAACCGTGTTGTTGACCGCGTCTTGTGGTTCAGCAGAAATGTCTACGACACGATTACAATAATCTCACTGTGTGACCGGGGACCGTCGTATAATTATTACAGTAAGTACTCACAATAAATATTACGAACAAACCAAGAAACACATTGCGCGTGTTACCCAGGTTCTCAATACACTTGTAATCCAGCCCTTGAAATGCCCGGGAACGACACCCGCTATTGGGCACCAACATATTTTACAGTTTTGGTCTTGTAGAGCCCTCTTCTTGCATTGCAGCACATGTGTTATGCCAAAGGCGTACAAGATCTTGATGAACATTGGATTTTCATGGTTTCGTTAATGTCAGATTTTTTAAAGCAGCAATATACCTGGGGAATTATAGCTTTTACTTTTTACGATGGCAGATATTTTTCATCACAATTGACCTTCAGCAATTAAACTGATACTGATTTCTAAACGTGCAGTGGTCTTCCCGTTTGCACCATGCAAATATATACAAGTCCCGCACTAATGTCCCTTCATTAGCTTCGACCCGCGGTTTTTTTAATATTAGAGAAGGTATAGTGTTGGAATAAAGTTGTGAAAGAAACGTGTGTATGCACAAATTACCCAACAGGATTTTTAACTTTTCCAAAACTCACTGGAATTTTACCGTACAACTATATATTTACATCAAAGTTGCAAATGACTTTCCAACGTCTGGTAACATTAACAAATGACGTATGAGGTGTCTTTGGTAGTATACATACAGAGGTAGGACGCGACTATCGATATAGGGATAACCACTGCAATCATATCGGCGGACCAGAAAACCTTGGTCGGACAGCGACCTGCACATGTTATTGTATTTGTATTTCGTTGAAAGTTTAAGCGACAATCCCGGGAAGAAAAAGCCTTTATGTTTACATTAAACATTGTTCATGATATTGATCAATGGCTTCTCTGTCAAAAGAGCGATGCAATGTTTTACATACATATCTTATAAATGGATCATTCCTGAAAAGTTTATGCTAATTAACGAATATTCATCTGGTCCGATTCCTTGACGATTGATGCCAAAATTGCGCATAATATTGTGTGTGGAGAAATACTTTTCAGCACGGACCTTCAAAATCTTGTTGGTAATTAGATGATACTAACTTGTTCTTTCAACTTTCACAAACAATTTGTTTCCCGATAACCAATACCTTTCCTAATAAACCGAGGGTCTAAGCTATTGAATGGACAGTAGTGTGTGTTGGTTTTATGTGCGTGTGTTGTGTTAATGTTAATGCGTGTGCATGCTTTTGCATAAAATTTTAGTCTGTGTAGGTGGGTTGTCACAGTCTCTCCACTGTTTCAAATACAAAATGACACATAAAATATCCAACATGTATGTAACCCAATGAAATTTTTCCATGAGATTACTGCCAGTAGGAAACTTATTATCAAATATTTTTGGAAAAAATATTCCTGTGTGTGATTTTGCATTTATCACATATAATTGCAGCATGTGGGTGAATATATACCCCCTGGGAATTCTCCACCATAAAATCTCATTTGAATCAGACATAGCGTGCTAATTTATAAATCAACCAGTCTACTACAATGCCCTGAAGACAATGCATTGCCCTATTAAATTCACTTTGCGGTGACTCTATGGAGCAGAATTAGGCCAAATGAGAAGATTATTATAAATTTGGTGAATATTTTTGCAATATCTCCCACTTTTAATTATAAAAAATGGTTTGAATGTTAGCTACAAAAAATAGATTTACATGCTACAGGTCCATGCCCGATCGCTCAAACGCTCTTGGCCAGAGCCTAAGATTTTAACCAGAAGTGATCAAATTTTTGGTGTCTTGAAGAAACGCTGTTTTTTCTTCTTCCCTTGTAATCTCTAAGGCTGAAAGGATGTTTTGGTTTGGATGTCAAAGACACTACATGATTTTATCTGAAGGACAATACTTGAAATTTTACGGAATAAGCTTAAAGTGAAGTAGAAGTCTGGTAGAATTCCCATTAGTTACTTTTTTTTCCAACTGAAGAATTGACAGAAAAGGAAGAAAACGGCAGTATTCCAAGATACGAATCTCCAATTAATTACGTGTTGTAGTGTCCGTTCGGACCAGTAATGACCAAAATATCCGATTTTTGGTCCTTATTAGGTTGCTTTTGGTCATATAACTTGTGGAGTATGTGGATGCTAACTGATACAACATGCAAAAATCTGATTTTTTTTTATTTTCTGGTTGAGCCAATTGGTTTGATGAATTTTATGGGTGAAAAGTTGTTCCCACTTGGGTGAACCAACATTAAATTTTACAGTCTATTTCTTTGCCCTGGGAGCTTACAAAATCACACCTTCAGCTCTTACTCAAAACAGATTGAAATATATCTTACATGTAGTCATTTCGTGATTTCAGCACCTTCTTTGTTTTCTTCATTGGACATAAACCAAGAAAGCTTATTCATAGAGTGTTCATTTCGATCTTGATCTTGCGGTTTTTTGTGTTTATTGCAATTGTGCTTGTTTCCCTCCCACGGTCCCATAGGCACTGTGCTATAATTTCCTGTCCGTAAATGGACAAGAAATACAAATTGCGGATTTCTTACAGATAAAGCCGAATTTGCATGTAATATTCTTACTCATGGATTACCTAAGGCTACATGATCAGATGAATAAAATCTCAAGTTTTTGAGGTAAATCGGGGGACGAGGTTTGTGGATCACCAAAGTGCACCTTTAATGAAATTTTACAATTGAGTTTGGGGTCAAGGTCAGTTCTATCAAGATGAAACCTTATATAATTAAACAGTAAGTAAAAGGTGCAATGTTCCGACCGTCCTTTGCAACCCCTCCGATTTACCCAAGTACGCAATCGATTTTATATCAGATGAAAGGCCGTAATTTTTCTCATTGCGTAGACCGAAATTTTATCCCTCAAATCCATTTCCATTCCCAAGATATAAATAAAAAAAACTAAACTGCCATTTTAGTGGTTAACCCTAATTAGCACAGTATTGAATAGGGCTTTGCAAATGCATTATTGCGTCTACCACGAAACCACATTTTGTTTCCCCCGGTAACTTGATGGGTGTATGTTAACAAGTTGGCCAGGCTCTCAAATCAAGTAGAGAACACAATACTCAAATTTGGGAACAAGCCCTTTAAAGTGCAATTTCGTGATTTCTAGCCACCTCTGTTTTATTCTTTTCACTAAATATCTTGAGAAAAGCAAATTCAATACCTTTTTAGCTTATTCCCGACTTTGCGGTTTTTGTGGTTATGAGCAAAAGGCTCATTTTTCCCAGGTCCCTATGCCACTGTGTAATAATTTTTTTGTGTCCGTTTACGGACCGAATTTGTACACATGGATTACTAATGTTATGGTTCAATTGATATGAAAATATCAACATTCGGGGGGACGAGCCGTGGATCTGAAATGCCCCTTTAAAAAAATTTCAACAAGAGATTTAACAATCATAGCTAATGCCTTATTTGCATATTTTTATCAGATGTGCGTATTTTGGTGGTCTAGAACGTTTAATATGTTTACCTTTCCTATGGCCGAAGGCTTGTGATGCTTTTTGGTGGAGGAAAAAGGTGGATTTTTGGATGAATTGTGAGGCCATTTGTTTCAAGAAATGACGTCCATTGCTGTCATCTACAACTCACCAGTTGTGGAATAGTCCAGGTTGCTAAATGGGGGTATCATACTGAGGAAAGATATAAGGTTATGCTTTGAATGGTCTTGGATAGAAGTTGTGAATAAAATACATTTTTTTTTCCAAAAAAGAAAAAAAATACAACGGTTAATTGAAATCTGAAGGCATTTTTGGCTGATTTATAACAGAGAAAACAACTTCGGATGTGTTAATGAAGACTGAAGAATGATATAATTTGTGAATGTATCAGACCCCAAAATGTTACCGTTTTTGCATGGGCGGCTCCAGAATCGGTAAAGCAGGGTCGAAAAGAAGAGTTATCTACTGGCGGAGTGATTTGTAAAGAGAACTTATTCATGCAGAACAGCTCGGAACACTTTACTGAAGTAGTAATATTGTTGTATCAAGTGGCCAGGTATACGAAATTCCTAGCTACAATACATGTGTAAAGAGTTATGTGAACCAGTTTAATGTGTTGGTTGATAACACCCCATTTTTCACTCTGCTTTTCGCCCCTGCTTTTCCGATTCTGGAGCCGCCCCTGCCTTTTAGCGAAATGGTTTAAACTTCCACAGTGGACTGAAGAATGTGGAAGAATTGAGCAATCAAATCCAATATCCCATAATACATAAATATTCTACTAGCTGATACAATTTGGCAATTTCAAAAGTAGTAGTGATTAGTTTTTGACATATTATTTTAGCAAAAAGTGCCCTTGCATTACTGTAATTTCAGTCTGGCAACTCTATGCAGGTGTTGCCACCATATTGACAGCTTTAATTTCCGATTTGTGATTTCCTTCCTAAAAGCAAGCACTTAAATCCCCAAATTTCCTATCTAGATGGGTGGTCCAAAATTTAATTCAAAATGATGTCATATTATTATAAAATACAAATGTACAGATAGTTATAGCTTCATGGTAACCCATAATCATTTTAAAAGAAACCTCCAAAATTGGAGGCCACACCAATCGGCCTCTTTTGACCAATGAAGCGGTCAAGTTTATTCCCTGGTTATGCACCTTTGGAATGCATTTTCTATCTGCCATAAAATGCGTGGCATGCTCTAATCAACCTGTTAACAACAGGATTTTTTGCACTGGTTAACTTTGTGCTTATATCAGTGATGTTTTAAACCTACGATCTTGGAAGTAATTGTTGGAATACTTTGAACGATTTTTGGATCTTCCCCTACCCCTCCCCTAACAAATGTTGAATGACATATCCTTATCAGCAGTCTTGCCAATCCCCCAACACTGATTGATAGGGCTGGGGAAGGGTAAGTTGAAGTGGAAGGTTTGGGCTTTCAATTGAGTGATAACAGAGGCTTGTAGGTTCTTCACTCTGGCCCGGGTGAGCGAGTGTTTCAACTACTTTTTTCCATGATAGTAGGTTAAGTTTTCCCCTAATTTTTTCTTTCCCCAGTTTGCCCCCCAGGGCCAGAAGAAAAATGATGAATTTTGGGCAAAAATCAGCGATTCGGGGCCAAAAAATTCTGGCAAAAATTGGCGATTTTGGTCAAAAATTGGTTGAAATAAAAATTTTTTTTTTATGTTTAAAAAACACCCCCAAAATTTCACTTTTTCCCCCATTTCACTTTGCCTCTGTCGCCCCCATAAATAGTAGTATGGTGCTGCCACTGACCACAAATGAACAAGGCTGGCAGCAATCTTTTCATTATGAAACTAGAGCAATTTTTAAAATTAAATGTCCAAAACAATTACCTAAGTGTTCTACAGGGAACTGAAATGTTAGAATCTGTTAGAATCCATTGAAATGTTCAGCATCGGTGCATTTTTTTGTCCCCTGTCAATAAAGGGGCTTAACCGAAGAGGTGTGATCTCCAATCATCTCCGAATATCCCTTTAAACCCAATTAAGTCCTATTTACCGAGTTCACTTGTAATTTAGACCTGTGAAGCTAACATGCTACACAACACCCTATATGTTGTGTTTGTGTTTATGTGGAGGCTTCCAGCCAGTAATTCAGCCCCTATATTAACTGCCTGCCCCAGTCTTTGTCATGGGTCAACAACTTCATTAAAGCAATAACAGCACATTTTTTTAAGAGCGCCCCCAATTTTCCAGATATTTCGAGATTTTTGCACAGTTGCGTTGGTAATTGACTAGTACCAATAAACAGTACCAGTAAACAATATCTGTGAATGGTAGAGCTCAAAACGCTCTATGTGTTGCAAAAGAAGGAATTTTGTAATTAGAATAATTAATATCGGAGATCTTCGATAATAATTCAACGGCTGTTAGAAACGTCCTTCCAATATGAATAGCCGGGAAATTGAGCCATGTACATGTCTACACTCATCCATTAGTTGTTTTGTCCATTCAGGCAAGCCAAGTTAAAGGTCATTTTCGTGAGGTGGCACTATTTCATCATGGACGGACATAAATTTGGCATTTCCAGCCCCGCCATTAAACTACAATCAGGGATCCCGATTCTAATTACAAAATCGCTTCTTTTATGACAATTACACATTTTTAGCATTACCACTCCCAGGTATAGTTTACTAGACAATTAGCAACACAACTGTGCAAAAAATTTCAAATTTTGAAAATTGGGGGCACTCTTCCAAAATGTGCTGTTATTGCTTTAACTAACTCCAGCAACCAATGTCAAATAGTTCGTAAAGATCACCTTTTTTCAGGTTTTCCATAAAAATAAATATTGATTTAAAAACCAAGGCAATTTTGCAAATTTTATTGTTCTGTTGAAGTTAGAAAATCACATTAATATACTGTTAGAGCAAAGGTTTACATGAGCCTGCTCCATGATTGGCTATGTACAACATAGTTAAGCTCAGTTAAAACTGGATTAACTATGTACAACATAGTTAAGCTCAGTTAAAACTGGATTAAATCAAATGAAACCAATTCAAATCCAGGAGTGCAATTGTTTTGGGGTGTATAATAATTATAATAGGGCTGTTTTGATATTAGAATGTATCGGTGCGCATGGCTACAGAGCGCATAGCTCTGTAGCCATGGCGCGTATGTTCAAGGGTATTATGTTTGATAGAGATTACTTTTGCAGGGGAAGTTTCTGGAGTTTTGAGTTATGCACAGGTAATTTAACAGAAAAAAAAAAAAAAAAAAAACAATCAGGGATCCCGATTCTAATTACAAAATCGCTTCTTTTATGACAATTACACATTTTTAGCATTACCACTCCCAGGTATAGTTTACTAGACAATTAGCAACACAACTGTGCAAAAAATTTCAAATTTTGAAAATTGGGGGCACTCTTCCAAAATGTGCTGTTATTGCTTTAACTAACTCCAGCAACCAATGTCAAATAGTTCGTAAAGATCACCTTTTTTCAGGTTTTCCATAAAAATAAATATTGATTTAAAAACCAAGGCAATTTTGCAAATTTTATTGTTCTGTTGAAGTTAGAAAATCACATTAATATACTGTTAGAGCAAAGGTTTACATGAGCCTGCTCCATGATTGGCTATGTACAACATAGTTAAGCTCAGTTAAAACTGGATTAACTATGTACAACATAGTTAAGCTCAGTTAAAACTGGATTAAATCAAATGAAACCAATTCAAATCCAGGAGTGCAATTGTTTTGGGGTGTATAATAATTATAATAGGGCTGTTTTGATATTAGAATGTATCGGTGCGCATGGCTACAGAGCGCATAGCTCTGTAGCCATGGCGCGTATGTTCAAGGGTATTATGTTTGATAGAGATTACTTTTGCAGGGGAAGTTTCTGGAGTTTTGAGTTATGCACAGGTAATTTAACAGAAAAAAAAAAAAAAAAAAAAAAATCAGGGATCCCGATTCTAATTACAAAATCGCTTCTTTTATGACAATTACACATTTTTAGCATTACCACTCCCAGGTATAGTTTACTAGACAATTAGCAACACAACTGTGCAAAAAATTTCAAATTTTGAAAATTGGGGGCACTCTTCCAAAATGTGCTGTTATTGCTTTAACTAACTCCAGCAACCAATGTCAAATAGTTTGTAAAGATCACCTTTTTTCAGGTTTTCCATAAAAATAAATATTGATTTAAAAACCAAGGAAATTTTGCAAATTTTATGGTTCTGTTGAAGTTAGAAAATCACATTAATATACTGTTAGAGCAAAGGTTCACATGAGCCAGCTCCATGATTGGCTATGTACAACATAGTTAAGCTCAGTTAAAACTGGATTAAATCAAATGAAACCAATTCAAATCTAGCTTGTTCCTGTCAAATTTCTGAATAAAAATGTTGAAGTTAAACGGATATAATCGACATTGTAGGAAGGTTGCCCTAATTTTTTGACAGAGCATGCATGTACCCCGAGCATACTGCCAAATTAACCAATACCCAAAATGAACGAGGCAGCATTCTTTTCATTTTGAAACTAGAGCAAATTTGTTAATTAAATGCCCGGATCCAGACAATTAACATAGTGACCTAAAGGGAAATGAAACATAAAATTATGCTCATTAAATTTAACAATGTTCTTCTTGTACAGTATTCCACTACTTTTCTGCAATTTTTTTTACCAACTTGAAATATTTAAACTTCAAAATCCAGTGGCAGAATTTTAAAATCCGATTCTCTTATTATATTGTATAATTCTTTCTAGAAATGATTACGATAGGGTTCTCAGTATTTCTAAAAATATGCACAAATTGACAAGAACTAACATTACCTAAAACCTATTAATTTGTCTTTGCCAGCACCAAAGGAATAATAAAATACTGTTGAAGTACAATACCTTTGGAACCATATAAATTAAAATTATAGATAATCTGTAAGTTGAGAAGAAATTAAAGGGGGATTTCATAATCCACAACCTCTCACCCCAACTTATTTAAAAATTAGGTTTCTGTATCATCTGAACTATTGGCCTAATTTTTAACTTCATGTAGCCCCACATACAGTCCTTTCGGATCAATTGAAACCAACAATTTCATTGTACTAAAGAAGCAACAAGGTTCTCAACAAACCCCAAGTTATCACTCGATCAGATTTTATTCAGAAATACAGTTACGGTTTCAATTTTCTTGCATTTTTAATACTGCAATATAAACTTTTGCAGTTTTTTTTTGCCTGTTTCCAAGCTTGTGTCTATCATAATGAGCTATTCCAATTGGAATCTGCAGCCCCTCTGGAGGGGCACATGCGAATGCATGGATTAACGCTCGCCTCATAAGCATAAGGTTGTGGGTTCGAGCCCCACTTTCGCCAATGTGGTGGGCCACTTGGCTAAGGCACTTTACCTCGCTTGCCTCTCTCCACCCAGGAGTATAAATGGGGTACCGGCATATGCTGGGGATGCAAAAACAGACCGCTGTGCGGGAGGGTGGCACAAAACCCCAGCAACATTATATGAGTCTGGCCAAACGCCAAGGAAAGAAAGATGGGCACTCCACCTGCCGGCGCACCATTTACCATTTGCCTCTGTGGAAGACTTAGGGAGTCAAAGGAGGGGTAGTGCTTCAAATAGAATTAGCCCACTGGGGTAACTACACGCAAAAGTCACACGCCCTCTGTAGAAGATCTGAGGAAAGTCTTCCGCACACAGTGGGTGTAGAGATACCAAATGGAAGAGCCCATGGATAACTTTATTTGAAATACACTCTCCATCTGTAGGTGGATTTAAGAAGTACTCCCACTGGGGGTGGTTGTATCACAGATGGAACAGCCCGAATGTAAGCCACAGAATGACTTCTTTTGATTGTCAACAGAACAGGGAACTCTAAGCACAGGCGTTTCTGACGCAAGGGGAATTCTCCGATGGCGAAAACAAAGGTCAGACTAACCATGGAGGTTATTATAAGTAAACTGCGAAGTAGGAAACTAGAAATCCATCAATATTCTCAAGTGTATCCTTTCAGTAGTCAAAGACGAATCTACTTCACACCTATTATCTGCCGTCATGTCGGGCCGGATTTCAACCACAGGCGTTTCGGCTTAATCGGCTCAAGTGGCCTGGAGTCAATATGGTAATGAGCTAGTACGGAGTGACCTTCCTTGACCGCCTTTTAAATGAGTCACTTGTCGTTTCGAGCTGTAAAGACAACACTCACCTTAGTAGCCTGTCTGCAACCATAGGCATGTGAAAAACAACCACCTCGGGAGTGCGAATTCAGCAGCTTTTTAACGATACCCGACTCGGCTCTGTGTGATTTTCTGCGGATTAAGCTGGTTTTGCGAAATTCTTGTTACCTTTTTGCTTATTATCTAAAAAAATTTAATTAATATGAATTGCTAAATTGCACTTTCGGCATAATGTGGGTATTTTAAAATGAAGAGGAAAGATGAAGTTACGGTTCAGATTGGTGCAGTTGAATGACCTTCCGCAATAACGGGCAGCTAGATATGGCACTTATTGTACAACGTTTCAAAATTCAGATGTTGTTGTGATTGATTCATGTTTTATGATCATGACGCCCGGTTATGGCTTGTGTGAATTTTATGTTTGATAAAAAGAAATAAAGGTTAACTGATTTATGACGATTTCTTGTTTTGCCAGCAATTTAAATAATAATAGGAATTCATGTTTTGCTGTATATAGGATATGAATGTTTGTTTTTTTGGGAGGAGACGGTAAATGGAAAGGAAACTGATTATAAAAAGATTTTATTACTGTTGTCATTTTAAGTTAAGGTAAATGAAAATTAAGTATTAAATAAATTAATGTTAGTCCTAAAATATAATATTAATGAATGATTACATAATCTTGAAATGTATTATTAAAAACAGAGACGATGTAAACAAACTGCTTTACATGGGTTACAAAACAAGCTAAAACAAGATAGGCCGGCTAACTTCATGATTTCATTAGAAGGAATCTAGGCCCGGCTTCTAAAATATGAAATGTTTCTCAGCAAATAAAATTGAGATCTGCTTTACAGTTGTTTATTTTTCGAAATCTGCTAATAAAGTGAGTAAAATCAGGTAAAATCCCAATTTTAATCAGCCGATGAACAAATCTCCGATAAATTTTCATGAAAATCCCGGGAAAATCCCCACACCCCACATTCTGATAGAAGTCTGGTTGAAAGGATCTGCCGCATACAGGTAAAGGTGCTAAACAACCAAAAATACGTGCATCTCATTGCATGTGTTACCATTGAGCTTTCACCTGTCACAAATTCTTTTTGTTGATATTTGAGTAAAATATACCAGATAAACAGATGAGGTTCATTTGAACCTTTTGTTTAATTCATTGTTTTTGCTGACTGAAAATTTATTACATTTCACCCCATGTATTAAATGCTGGTCCAAAAACATTCTTCATCATAGTAATTAGAATAAACAAAATAAACAAACAGTAAATAAGTCAAAGTATTTTTTCAAAATCTTAAAAAAATTACAAAACCCGAAAAGTTTGACATTGAAAATATAAATAATTTTTTTTTTTTTTTTAAAACGGTTTTTTAATTTTATTATTTTATTTTGTTTGATAAATGGAAAAAAAAAAATGCACAAGAACAACATGGCGACCTCGACACAATGCAATTAGACAGCCGCCGTCGGCGTGAAGTTGGTCTCAACAGAATTAAATTAGGCCTATTACGGCTATTTAACTTAATATTTGCAACTTTAACGATAGTAGAAAAAGGGGACGATGTTTTAAAGTGGTATGAGGAAAAGTAACAAAATCTCCAGCCAAGCCTGGGATTAATCACTCAGCATTTTTAAACATGGCCTCTGGCTGCGACGTTTGTGAGTTGATCATCATTACTTGATGGTG
The DNA here is from genome assembly GCA_023653785.1 of Ophioderma brevispina. NCBI lineage: Eukaryota > Metazoa > Echinodermata > Ophiuroidea > Amphilepidida > Ophiodermatidae > Ophioderma > Ophioderma brevispina. The sequence continues at coordinate 4,416 of JAMKCH010021226.1, read as the reverse complement.
CCCCAACTTATCGTCGAAAGGTGTGTACGAAATAAAGGCAAGTCACCCTACGATCGTGGCGATGGTGCTCGTAAAATTCATCAGACTTTTCGTGCAGTGTCCTTCATAGACCCGAATGTACGTTGAAAATAACATATGCAAAGTCTCTTCATTTGCTTTTAAAAAAATAATTGCTGTTGTGTCGCGGGAATCTTGGTTATAGCAATTCGGGCAAGTGAGGACAGGTCAATCGAATCCCACTTCAAACCACTTGAGTCGAGAAGATTACGGACAATAGCGCCCATTAACACTCGAAACGCACTGTGTACAATAGGTTAAGAGTTTTTACTCCGTTACTCTATAATAACTCCATGGAAAAACCAAGTCGGAACTACAAAGTGGATCTCGGGAATGGGTTGGGATTTATCCAGGGATTGATTCTGTGAAATGACTTTTGTTTGCAATGCCAATGGTAACTACTTTTTCAGGGTCCACCTCCCCGGTAAATATTCTGTTTTACCAACCCCAAATTTTAAATAATTTAAAGAATACCAATTATATACATTTAAGACATTGAACAATTGTAGGTTTTATCAAATGTTTTAAACCCCCCAATGATACCTTTTTATCCTGGTCTTTCTCAGTCTTTTTTGTAACCTGGTTTACCAATTGACAATTTCAATAGAAAATAGGCACAAAATCAATTTGCACTAAAAAAAAACTTAGATAGAAATATCAATTAGTAATTGATTTTTATCTGATCAGGAAATGCCTTGTCGTCTTAACCACGCGGTCCCCCCCCCCCCCCCATAGCAGCGAAATGCCGAGATAATCGAAAAAAAGTGGGAAATACATTGTTAACTTTTAATAAACGCAGGGATAAGTGTGTACAATTCCTATTAAGTGCTTTAAGGGAGGGGTATGGGGTCTGAAGCAGTGAACTTGTTGAAGTGATTTTTCTGGAATTTTCATATTAATGTGGTATATACAGGTTCCCAATCATGTGAGCTCATGTGTACAAAGTCCCCTTTACACACATTAATCCCCTTTGCTACACATGTTTTGCGTCTGGTGCCATTGGCCAACCACGTAAGCACCATCTCGATTGGCCTATAACACCTAGACCCAGAACGTACCCCACCCAATAAACCTAAACAACCCGCTTACTTGGCACCCGAAACTGGGTCGGCATGTGCCGGGCGTTAATACGCCATGTGAACCATGAAGCCGGATTTTGATACCACGCCATGGCAACCGGCAGCAATTTCGACCAATTCACCATAAGTTCATGCGCCCGTAATTTTATTTGGAACAACCAATTTTGAAAAATCGGCCACCCCGTCATGGTAGTTCACTAGCACTAATATGTGCTTAATTGTGCATAGATGTAGTCGTTCTCTAGTTACGTTCGTTCTCCCGTTTTGGATGTTTGGTATTTTAACGAAACGAGCTATAGGCCTCGAAACATTTAGACAAAATATGAGGGCGGCTTTTTGATGTGACATATGGAATTATTTTTTTATATTTCATTTGAATGACGTATTATCATAATTATTGAATGAAGAAAGAATCATGAAAATAGGTGCATCCATTGTCCTGTAATTAATTTTAAATAATTTCTTAAATACGCAGGGTGAGGGGAGGAAACAATAAAATACTAAAAAATCCACTTACACAGTGAACATTTAATTATCATATTATCCTGTCCATATTTAAAGTATTTATTTACTTCAACTTAGGCCAAAATAAATGGTGTTAAATAGTTCTAAATAATTATCTTTTAAAATATTAAATAGAACCCCTTGAAATTTTTCTCAATGGATAAAATATAGGAGCTGATGCATTTGCTGTGCCAAATTCGCATGGCATGTTCACTTGATAGCCATATCTCGGGAACCGATCTCTGATTGCGATCTCGAATAAAAAGCATTTGTAGATTACAATCTAAACAATTACGCCATTGCATTAACTCCTTTTCGTAAATGGAACAATGATTTACCAAATGCAGCCCCCATACCCAACTTCTAATGCTAGAAAAAAAAAACACAAATGGCCCGAAAAAAAAAAAAAAAAAAAAAAAAAAAAAATGAAAGTAATTGAGGAGGGAAATTGTTCATACCGTCTCCCACAATTAGAAACACAGCCACGGCGTCTTAAAAATCGGCACAATAAACAGCTGATTGTGGTGGTTTACACCAGTACAAGAATAATCAAAGATCAATAATGTTTGTGTTTGAGATTTTAAAACTGTATTTGATAGGGAACAATATCACGCTGACATCTGTGATATTCACCGTGAAAGGCTTTTGATCTCAAGTCGGATTTTGATACGCAGTATAGAAATTTACAGAATTCGATAAAAAGTACTGTCTTGTCTTAATAAACGGGAGTTAAAGCCAAACACTTGCAGGTTATGTTCGCATTCCATGCCGTAACCCAAAAATATACAATATGAAATTTGATGATTTTTGCGATTTGTTCTAATTACATTGGTAAGCATTCCAAATCTGCAAAAAACCCGGGTTTGACAAAAATTGGGGGTGCTTCTTTCTGGAAATCTCCTCATGTCTCTTGAAGCTTCTTGAACACTTATTCCTAGGTACTGACATGTGTTCAATATAGGCACTGAAAATTGGCTTTGAAAATTATTTGTCGAATAAAACCTGGTTTAAATAATGAAAATATACCCAAATTTAAATATTTTTACTGATCAGCTTATAACTCATTCATTTTACCCGCCAAAAATTAACTATATGTTAAAATGACAATACACAGCGCAAATACGTCCGTATGAGTGCATGTGTGTGTGCACGTGCATACATGCGTGTGCATGTGTGTGTGCTTCTTTTCCCGCCTATTATTGGACCAAAATACTACATTCATAAAGGATGGCAAACTTTCAAAATGTTTAACTTCCTTTGTTTTGAAGTTCCTGCAAATTTCAAAGAAAACTTCTTTGGCAAATTGAGCCTGAAACTACAAAATCAAAGCTAGGTCATGATCTACTCTAAACAGTCAATATTTTAGTTTCATACCAACAGATTTTTAAGGATATTGTGCAATGCCCATTATAAGGAGAAACCTACGCGCAGCCTAAACTAGTTTTTGTTTGCAATCAAGGTTAAAATAATGTTTTTTTGGCAACAAGGAAATTCAAGGAGAACAGCGTGTGACCATTACTGTATTTGTCACATTACATGACATCGTGTTTGCATGTTATACAGGGTGACCCAAAAAAGTGTTACATTTTTGGACAACTTTTTTAAAATCGAGAATAAATGTTCCAAGTCTAAACATGAATCATACAGAACATATCTTAAAGGTCCATAGCCCGATCGCTAATAGCCTCGTCCCCAGGGACCCAGATTTTACCGGAAGTGGTCAATATTTTAATATCAGAAGAAAGCTACTATTTTTCTCATTTACCCTGTGAAATCTTAGGGCTAAAGGATGTTTGGTTTGGATGTTATGAGCGAAAATGTGCCGCATTTTAGTCGACCAATATTAATTTTACACAGTACTCTATGGGGATTACAAAATCACGTTTTTAGCTCTCACATCAAAACGGGTTGAAATATCGGCGCGAAACTTTACAATGAGGTTTTGGGGTGAAGGCCATTCTATCAAGATGAAAATTTTATATACTTAAATCGGGCCACCCCCCTTTAAGCTATGTGACATATTTTACTGCTTATGATAAAGCAGTTCTTGTGCAATAGTTGGGACAACAAGGGCATGGCCAAAACTGCCCAGCTATTGCAAAATTAGAACAGAGGAAGACTTTCACAGCACTGGCATATGATACGAAATAATATTCTAACCAAAACTCCCGGGGGGCCACTTGTATTCAAAGGTGGATATGATACGTGAACAAGAAAATGCGTAAAAAGTCTCTTTTTTCCCAACAGGCACGCGCGTACATTGTTTAGGGTGTCAAAAACAGCAAAATATGGAAAAAAGGGTATGTTTTTTCTTAACCCTGAAATTGTGATGAACGTGTTTAGGGTATCTCATTAAGCAGGCAAGATAATAAAGGGTATATTAGCAAAAGGGTATATTAATGCCACAATGCAATGCACAAACAGATAAAAATACTTGTTTAGGGTATGTTTTAGCTTGTTTTTTAGTTGGTGAAAATACGTGTTTAGGGTGCATTTTTTAAGTCCAGTTCACGAATCATATCCATCTTTGATTGAATACAAGTAGCTCCACCGGGCCAAAACTGATTTTACAATATGATTTTAAGGCCATTTTCAAGCATAATAAATACATATTACGGTCATTCAGATAACCGTGGGTCCAATTTTGGTGTCCCACATTATTTCTGACATCCACAATTCTACAATATGTGATGCGATCTGGGAAAACCCGCCACATGGTGGGAAATTAATATTTTGAGTTTTTACTATCACTGCAGAGTTGGAAATATTAAGTTTC
>JAMKCH010021225.1:0-21175 GCA_023653785.1 Ophioderma brevispina | reverse complement strand
GCCACGATTAATCATATTCCTAAACCAGGAAAGGATGCTACGAATCCCACCATTATCGTCCCATATCCTTGACAAGTTGTGTATGTAAAATATGGAGAGAATGATAAATTTTCGGCTGGTCTTCTGGTTCTGGAGAAAAAGATGGGTTGGATAATCAAAAATATCAGAGTGGGCTTAGGTCATGGGAGTAGTCAGGCGATCAGCTTGTTCGTTTGGGACTCTGCTATTGTATGGCTTTGTTAAAGGAAATCATGTTGTCTCGGTTTATTCTTCGACCTTGAAACGGCCTATGACACAATTTGGAAATATGGATCATGAAGGATCTTAATACTGCAGGGGTCTAAGGGGCAACCGCTTATCTTCATTCAAAACTTCATGCTCATCGCAAATTCCGTGTTCGTCTTGGCTCTTAAACTAGTGAGATCATGATCAGGAAATGGGTCTGTCCCACAGGGCAGTATTCTCTCTGTTACTCTGTTCAGCATTGAAAATTAACAGCATCACTAAAGCGGTTGTATTAAACCGGGATCGAGCAATGTTATTTGTCGACGACTTCTCTATTACTTGCGCCTATGACAGTATGGGACTATCGAAACATCGTTGCAAGATTGTTTAAATCAAATACAGCAATGGGCTGATTAGAATGGCTTCCGGTTTTCTAGAAAGAAAACATTTGCATGCACTTTTGTAACAAACGATCTTTACATCCTGATCCTGAATTAAATTGAATGAGTAACCCATCCCAGGAGTGCAACAAACCAAATTCTTAGGGATAATCTTTGAACAGCAAGTTAAATTAAACAAGCTCACATCGGACTTATCTTAGAAAAAATGTCAACGCTCTTGAACCTCCTTAAAGTTGTCTCAAAAATGGATTGGGGTGCAGATCGAACGGTCATTGCTTCGCCTTATATAGGGCCCTGTCGATCCAAAACGGGACTATGGGTGCATGATTTACAGGTCTGCACGCCAGTAAACCTTAAGAAACTAATTCCAAGACAGAACCAAGCACTTAGACGTGGGGCGTTCCGTACATCCCCTATGCAATAGTATGTATGTTGAAGCTAATGAACCTCCACTCCAGCTAGATGGGAAAAAACTACCTTCATATGCACTGAAACTAAAAGCAATCCTGATAATCCATCTTAGGACAAAGCATTTAGATCACGATTCCAATATTTCGATACTAGTAAAACCATGCAATAAAATCATTTGCTTTTCGAATCAAAGAAGATTTCAACCATCGTGATAACCCAATAGTAATGATTAAAAAATACCTCGAACACCACCTTGGAAATTAAAGAAACCAGAAATAAATTGTGTCCCTGAGATCCTTGAAGAAGGCTCTACAGACCCGCTCATCTATCAGACAGATTCTGGGAGTCTCAGAGATAAATACCCACAACACATCCCCATCTATGACAGATGGCGCCAGATCAAACAAAGTTGGTGCAGGCTTCTACTTGTTGTGGTAGAAACAGACAAATAGGCTACCGAATAATGCCTTCCATATATACTGGCGAGTACACTCCCTAAAATGTCCTTTGACTTGTCTTGCAACCCCTCATGAGGACTTCATCATCTTCACTATTATGTCGAGTCTACTGCGTTAAATTTAAAGCAACAAATTAGACCATCCTTGTATTGTAGGGACTCATACAGTAATCTGCTTACTTCATCCGATGTGTATGATAAAAATTGCATTGTCTTTAAGGCAGATGCGACGCTCCCATGAAAATAGATTTCCCACATAAATGATATTCCTTTCGATTCACCTGTATGACCTCACCGCACATCACCTCCCCAATTGACGTCATACCCACAATCCAACATCCAACTTCCTCTTTTCGTCTTGGGTTCGACATGCGGTAACGTTATGATTTTAGGCTCCCGTTTTTGTCGAATTTTGGTCAGATTTAGCTCCTAGTGTAGTCCTGAACCTTTTGTAAATCTGTTAAATGTCAGTTATTATTTAAGTCCCTGGGACTGTAGTTTTGTCATTTTTTCGTTTGTCGAAGTCGGTATTTTAAGACTTTATACCTTACTTTTTCGTCGGGTTGTCACATATCATAAAAAAAAAAAAACAAACCCGCATAAATTTCCAGTTCACACCGCATACTGACTGCGTAGGCGTGGCCCGCCTCCGCCACGTTCATATCGTAGTCTTATTTCCCACTACTCATCTTATATGTGTTAGGTATACTTATTATATTTTTAACGTGTATATATGTGATTACAAGGTTGTGAGAATTGGTAATTTGGAAATGGACCGACACGCCTTTGGTGTCGATTCAAGATGGCGTCCGTTTGTTTACATTTTAAATTGATGCACGACCATTACTTCCCACAATGGTGCGGTCCACAATGGGGGGTATACTAATCGGTGTTCCTGTAAGCTTCATTACAGTCTATGTGTCATGAGGTCCCGGCCTTTGATAAGAGTTGTTGGAAGTGATTGACACTGCTTTATTTTATAAATTCTATACAGCTTAGCTTTATTTATTAATTGGTATCCCTTCCTTTGGGGCGTTCTCTCACCTAGTCGGTTAACCAGTCGTGCGTGGGCGTTCCCTTAACAACCATTCTAGGGGGCCCAGGGCCCTAGATACTGTTTCCGAATGCCGCAATCGTGCGAAGCCTGTGCGGTCGAGTTACCGTCATGGAACCCTCACCCACGCTGTTACGCACACCGAGCCTGCTCCTGCTCTAGCAACAATTGCCACCCTTGTATCTAGGCTTTCCGAGGTGCACTTTGACGCGCGCTGAGTGGACCGGAGCGTATCCTTGGGGCTTCGTCCACGCTTGTGGCGTCGGCTCGCGGTACTTTCTGCTGACCGCTAGCCGACGTGTTCCCTTCTTCCGCTGCTGTAAGCTGAGGCTCACCCGCCGTTACTGCGTCTTCGGGCCTAACAACATGTTTGTCTGCCTTGCATCCCGGGCCATGGCGACGGCTAGTTGTTAAACGCGGGGATCGCTGTCTGGTGCACGCACCGATGACGGCTACCACCGTTTAGCGGGCGTCCACGGTCCACCTCGGCGTGGTTTGTTTCCGCTGTGGGTCCGCCGCCCTGCCTGTCCCAGGGACAGCGTCTAAGTGCACTGCTCCCCGTTGTTTAGCACTCGCTTTCTTCCACAAAATCCTGTATTGGCTGCTGTCGTGGCAGCTGGGACACTCGGCGGCGGCGTTGCCTCTCCTTTCCTCCGTACGGTACGGGGGTTCTGTGGGCTTCAACTACGCTGGTCACACGCCTTTGGCTCCTGCCCCGCCCTCTGCGGGGGCTTCAGCTGCAGCGCATCGTCCATGGCCATTACCTGTTACACTGGGCATTGCATAATCCTAGATCAGATTAGGTTAGCCAACATGGCCCATTCATCGGGGGCTTTGCAGGTCGATGCCCGGAACATGCCTATTCACAGGCTTACAATGCTTATTCTTTGGGCATACAAATCCTTCCGAGGGGCAGTCGTTCCGGGGCGGACCATCGGTGGTTGAGGCAGCGCCAGGGCCCGTAGCCCAAGGCAGCTTCCCTCCCGTCGCCCGGCCTCTGCATGCCGTGCCATTCAACCCCGTTGGTTTGGCTTGGCAACAGGGGGGGGTGCTAGTGTGTATGCCGCTGGGGGACCCGTGTCTCTGGCCGTGCCAACTGGGGTTGGCCCTCTCCGCCTCCGGGGTTCGCTGGCGCTTTACAATCCACTCGTTGTGGATCGCACTACTCCCCCGGGTTTCTTTGGATGAACCCGGGGTATTCTTCTTACCCTCCGGCCAATCTTTTTTGCCCACAGGGTAACAGATAGCCGCTCTTTCCCATACCGGCTTACACCGATCCCACCCGGGCCTGTCGGTGCCGTGGGCGGGGGTGTTCCTGGCGCCGCTTGTTCCGCCGGTACCAGTCGCAGCATGTCGCTCCGGTTGCACGTGTAGCGTGTTCAGCCTAGTGCTGCCCTGCCCCTACTACTATGTGGCTCATCCCCCATCCGACTCCGAGTCCTCGGACAGCGGAGCGGAGGGGGAAGTTATGATGATTCTGGGCGCGTCCTCTCCGCGATCCGCGGCCACAACGAACTTCGGAGCCGCGTCGCATCCGAACACCTGTTTTCCCCGTCCTCTGCTCCCCGCCGTCCCTCAGGCGATGCTTCGGGCCTAGGTTAGCGGTCGACGAGTAAGCCAGATCAGGTTGGGGAGTCGGCACTGGGGGGCTTGGGCTCCAATCCGACGCGGACAGTTCCGTTGTTCTCACTAAGCCCAAGGATTTCCATGAGGCGTGGGACGCCTTGGACACTCCGGAGAGACCGGGGGCTTCGCGTTTCTCGCGGCCTACACTTCTACGCTTCGTGTGTGCAGCTCCGACTATGAGAAGGCTGTTGAGGGTGCCCCCGAGACCTCAATGATGTCGCTCCGAATTGCCGTCCGGGGCTTCTGCGCCCCATGCTTCTCAAACCTTTTGTTGGGAGGAAGAGTTAAGCGAGCTGGACCCCGTGCGCGCGCTCCATCCGCTTATCGAGGTTCTCCCTCTGCGTCACCAACCATCTTGGTGACTTGGTGGCAGGCGAGCATCTGGCCAAGATCTTCGTCTTCTGGCGGCGGTGGAGCTGGCGGCTACGCTAGCCCGCCATCAGCTGGAGGCGTCGATGGCTCTGTCGATGCGGACGGTCTTTTAGACGCGATCCTCTTGTGCCGAGCTTAAGCGCATCTTCAACATGGGGGACTTTCGGGACCTGAGGAAGATGGCCTTTTGGCCTGCCGACACTCTTCGGTGGACACGTTCGACACGGTTGCGGAGCACCTGGGGCGCATCGCGTGTCACCAACGGGGAAAAGCTTCAAGAGAACTAAGCCTATCACGACCGGGAAGCCGAAGCAAGAGCGCAGCAGAAGCCAAAGAAATCGTCTGCTGACCCCCTTTCTACTCTACTGCGCGTCTACGTCGCGCCGGCCGCTAATCCCACCTCCTCCGAGGGCGGCGAAGCCTCCGGCTCCCCAGTCCAAGGGCCAAGAAGGCGAAGACTGGGGTTTGATGGGGGCGTCGACCGTGCTGTCTCCCCTTCACCGAAGGGGAGCAGTTTCCACCACCGGGCATTTCCTCCGTGGGGCGGTCTCCTGTTTGAGTTCGCTCGATTGATCGGGATCCATGCGGGCGAATGGTGCTGCAACTGGTGATACGGGTTACCGTATCGATTCACTGCAGCACCCCTCCCCGTCACTACTTTCCTGAGGAACGCCAACCATCCTTCCCGGATGTCCGGTGAAGCGGACAAGGCCTCTCTTGAACGGAAGTCCGGAGTCTGCTCCGCAAAGAGGCGATCGTCCGGATCATCCCAACCCCCTTTCGGGGGGGGGTTCTTGTCCCCCTTCTTCCTAGCTCTCCGAAGAAGACGGGCGATTGGCGGCCGATTCCAAGCTCAAGCCGCATCATGTCTTCATCAAGCCATGCTTTTCCGGATGGTGACATTGGCCTCGGTGTTATGTTGCCCAATCAAAGGGACATGGGCGACGTCACTGGACCTCAAGGACCCTATCTCACATCCAATTCAATCGAGAACGATCAGCCATGGCTCCGTTTCTCGGTGAATTGAGAGGCGTACCGGTTTCGCTGCCTCCCCTTCGGCCTTTCCCCCGCCGCCCTGGTTTTCACCGGGTGGTGCAAGGCTGTAGCAGCGGACCTCCGGCGCCGGGGGATCAATCTGCGTGTTTACCTGCCGACTGCTGTGTACAGCCCGTCCCCCCCCAGGGTCTATGCCCTGCGGCACTCGCGTTCGTAGTGCGAAAGTGACGAGCCTGGCTTCTGGGTCAATCACCAGAATCCATTTTCGTTCCACACAGACCCCCATCTTTCTGGGTGCACAACTAGACCTGGTCCACGGGTTAGCTGTCCCGTCGCCCGAGCTGCTGGCGAACATGGTATCGTGTGCGATGTTGCTCCACGGAGCCCCGCATGCGACCGCGTTCTCCTGCTCAGGTTGTTGGGGCTATGGCCCTCTGTAGACCTGGGTCCCAGCACTGTCGCATTATAGAGGGCCCTTCAGTTGCACCTTCTGGCGCATTACCGACCCGGTCGGCACCCCTTCCATGGTTTCCCTATGCACTGCCATCCCCTGAGGGAGCTGGATGGGGATGCTTCGCACCAACCTCTTGGTTGAGGTGAAGTTCCCAGCTCCTCCACGACACGTCATATCGCCGGACGCGTCGGAGTGGGGAGGGGGCGGTCATCTAAGGAGGATCGCGTGGTCGGACAATGGTCGCCCGAACAAGCGTCCTTCCACATCACCCTGCTCGAACCTTCTAGCAGTGGGTTTACAAACACCCTCAGGGAGTTCGAGTCCAGGCTGGTGGGCTGCCAGGTCATGATTCAATCCGACAACACGACTGTAGTGGCCTAATTTGGAACAGGCAGGGGCACCCAGGTCCCCCCACCTCTGTTTGCACGCCATTCAACTTCTGAGTTGGTGCAGCAGAGCCCGCGGGATAATCCTCGTTGCGACCCACATTCCAGGTGTTACCAACACCTGGCGGACGATTTTCTCGTGGCCGACTGGCCGGCCCGAAGAATGGTCCCTAGCCCCACGTGATCGTCCATATGATCTTCGACAGGTTCTTTACCCTCGATAGATCTCTTCCTCTTCGCGTCGCACGGAATCACCACTCCCCGGTGTTTTTGCTCCGGTACCCCCCCCAAACCGGAGCTTTCGCCGTGGACGCTCTATCTATCATTTGGGGGCGGGCATGACCGCGTATGCATTTCCCCCCCCCCTTCCTCTGATCCCACATCGCGTTCTTCGCAAGATTCAAGAAGGAGAATGCAACTCATCAAATGGTCGCCCCCGTTTGGCCTCGACACTGTGGTTCCTCCCGTGGTAGACCTGCTCGCGGTCCATCCAACTGCCTACCACAGTCCCGCCTCGTCCGGGACATCGGTTGGACGTGCCATATTCGAATCTGAAGATAGAGCACCTGAGGTTGACTGCTGGGCCCTTGTCCGGAGTCGTCTCCAGGAGGAGGGCCTTTCGTCTAGAGCTGCTAACCTGTCCGCCGGGGTAACGCCCAAGTCCTCTCATACTTATTCTGGACGTCTGGGCGTCTACTACCGGTGGGTGCCGACAGAAGGTATCTCGATCCACTGTTGCCACTGTATGCCAGGTGGGAAGACGTCTTGTCGGAGCGATTTTTTATGCTGGACTTGGGGGGGGAGCAGCCACCGTCCGAATAACTACAATCTCTATTTCAGTCGATCCACAGAGGGGGTTTGATGATGGACCCAACTTACATACACTATCAAGTGATTTGCAAAATACTTGAAATTTGCAGGAAGAAGCTTCAAATTGAAGGATCAGTCGGTAGAATTCTCATAATTTACCTTTTTTCCAGTTCCAACTAAAGAATTGACAGAAAGGAAGAAAACACGCAGTGTTCCAAGATACGATTCCTCATTCAATTACGTGTTGTATGTCGTGTTCCCGAACGGACAGTAATGACTAAATTTTCCGATTCTTCCTTATTAACTTACGTTGCTTCTCTGGTCTTATCCTTTGCCCGGTTGTGAGGATCCCTGTACTTGTTACATCCATACAAAAATCCTTGATTTGATTATTTTTTTTTGTTTTTCTATGCTGATTTATCACATACTGATAGTGTCTTAACGCCTGCCCGCCATCAAGCTTTCTACTCAACGGGATGTTTAATACCAGGCCCCCGGAGAGAAGGATTGTACCATACCCTCCTGGAACTAACAAGGTGGTGGACTATCTACGCGGAGCCCCGTTCGAACCCATGGAGGACGCTACTTGGCTAACCTGACGGTGAAGAACCGTGTCCTCATTTTTATGGCTTCGGGACGCCGCCAGTCGGAGCTGCATGCGCTAGCCTTAGGCGATGCATCCAGTTCTCCACGCCGGTGCTACGCTTTACTTTCTTCCGGGTTTTCCTCGCAAGAACGATGTACGCCTTTTCACAGCGTCCCCCGTCTTCTCCCGAAGATCCGTAACGGTTTCCCTCTATTCGGGAGGACAGATTCCTGAGGTCCTGGGGGGGGGTTCGCGGGCCTTAAAACTGGTAGTTAGATGACGCTCCCCATCAGGGGGACCACGAATCAGCTCTTCATCACAACGGTTGCCCCTCCCGGGGCCGCGACGAAGGCCGTACGCTAGCTAGGGTGGTAGTTAAAAAATTATCACATACAGCCGCAGCTGTTCCAAAATCCGCGAGTGTTCGCGCTTCATTCCACCAGAGCTATCGCGAGCTCTTTCGCCTTTCAGCGCGGAGTCTCCCTTGCCGAAATCTGCGGTTTCATTGCGCTCCTCAACTACTTTCACTACATCGTACCTTCGACACGTCACCCCAGAAAGAGCAGATTTGCCCGAGCTGTCCTACACCGATCGGACTCTCTCTCAGACAATTCTGTAAGTGCAATATCCTCTGCGTCGCCTGGTGTCTCATGCTTTTGTGCGGCTTGTTATTTAGTCTTGATTCGATTGGCTTGGCAATTCGAAGTCATTTTCGATTCAACGCAATCCTGTTTGACGTTTGCATCCTGCACCATGCCTCCGAGTACCTGTCTAACTGGGCGATGTTTAGGCCTTTGTTACATCACATCGGAATTGAAGTAAGCAGATTCCTGTATGAGTCTATAAGAACAGTGGTGTTCTAATGACTCGTAAGGAATGTTTGCTTACCTTCTCCGATGTTTGATTCCCCCGGCCCTCCCGCCCCCTGAGGATGGTTGATCTTGGTCTATGGTAAGACTAAAAAGAGAGGAAGTTGAATTGGTGGGTATACGTCACTCACTTGGGGAGGTGATGTTCATACAGGGTGTCTAAATGATATATTTATTGGAATATATTTCATGGAGGTTCTGCATCTGCCTAAAGACAATCAATTTGTTACAATCAACATCGGAGAAGGTAAGCAAACATTCCTTACGAGTCATTTAGAACACCACTGTTCTTATCAAATAATTGCTTGGAAGATGTACGCCAGGATAGTTCAGGCAAGAAACGCTTGTTCCGGGCCTGGATCCCAATCCATGTAGGTATCACAGGCACGACAAAGGCGGATGCACTGGCAAAAAGTGCCTTTGAAACTGATGTCAACCGAATGTTAAAATTCCATACCATGATCTCAAAACCAATGTCAAAACGTACAATCAAAACAATGGCAACATTATGGGATACATTTCCCGACAACAAGCTACACTTTATTCAACCAATTGTTGCACCAGTCAACTAAAATTCTGAAAACGGGAAGATACTGATTGTCATAACCCGGCTCGCATTGGGCATAACCTACATGATGACCCTGACGTACCTCCTTAGGGGCGAACAAATGCCCGAATGTAATCGTGGACAACATGTCACTGTGAAGCACATCCTAATTGAGTGCGCTGATTATGCGCATGTCCGACAAAGAATTATAATGAGCCAAACATGAACGCTCTTTTGCAATGTGCAACCAGCAAGGGTTGTTGGGTTCCTAAGGAAGTCGATCTTTTAGCAACACTTTTTGAAATGTTAAAGTATAAGCAATTAGATGTAAAATATGTTAAGTCCAAATTAATTGTACTAAATGGTGTCTGTGAAATGAATTTTTTAATCTTTGTATGTATGCTCATTGTGTAGACACTACATGACACTATTTGTGTTGATGTGTCCGTTAACCGGTAATACTTACCCTTCCCCCGTTATACGTAATCGGTGACCGAAACTGCTGCACACAGACTTGTGCGTGGGTCTCACCAACTCTTGGAAGTATTTGGAGTTTTCCGTTTCCCCCGAAAACAAAAGCATGTATCAAATAATGCTGCGACAGAATCAGCCATCCTTCAAATATAGCATTGCAGATATCTTCTATCCCATTTCCGTAAACGGTATAGAGAAACGTGGTCATTTTTTTTTCTTTAAAGTGCCAAAGTCTCCACGATGGGTGATTTCCAGAAGTTTGTCTGCTGCTGCACTGTGCGTGTCTATTGAAAATACCGCTAAATATAGCCTGGCACTCGGCACCATTTTCGGATGTCTCCGTAAATATCCTGAAATTAGATTTATGAAATGAATGCATCCGCTCGCTGTAATTGGTGGGATCGCTTCCGCCGATTGGATTTTTCGAGAAGTTCAGATGTCAGCTTCTCGGCCTATTTGATATTCTCCAAATTTCCACCGTGTTGACCAAAGCTATAGGTTTTGAAAGTTTTTTTTTTTTTTTTTTTTTTTTTTTAAAATTTTTGCAATCATATCAATATGTAGAATTCTTTATCATAATGAAAGAAATAACATATTTTTTTCCTCGAATTATTTGGTGGCAAATTCTCTCCCTGAATAAAAAGAACATATAGTGGAAAGAAATCTTCGCCTTGGCGCTGTACACAGCCCCATGCCTTTGTTGACAGCTCTTGATTTGACAAATTACGCACGCTTCCGGTGGTAGTTTTTCACCCGCATTTTTGTTCAACAAACGCATTTTTTTCACTTTCTAGTGCGTTTGAAAGAAGGAGCTCGCGCATTCAATAATAACATACATGTAAACTATGTAGTCATTTTGTGAAGGATGTATTAATTACTCATAAGTCCACGTATCACATTATGCTATTAATTGGTGAACGCAGCTCTCTTCGTCTTGCCTGCCATGTTGGTACACATCCCCAGTTATTCTCTATTTACGAATAGAGTTGCAAACCAAGACGTCCAGAAAACTTTTGAGTTCATTCTTCATGCCCATGAACTTAAAACTTTCAAGTGGGGTGCAATAATCCATTGGATAATTTCGTAGGCATACCAGGAAAAAAAATGATTCGTTCTAGTTCATTTACTAACGTATTTTGTAGTATTAAACATAATAGCTGTTGCGAAAGGACTCTCCCCCCCCCCACACCCCACCGCACAACACCTCATTAAGGGAGTGTTCACAGTGGCCTAGTCGGTAATTTTGAAGACGGGGTGCATGGATATTGTAATGTACACACACGTGTATGAAGGCCGAAAACCGCCCAACTCTTTTTTTGGCTTGCGACTGGGAGGGAGAGGGGAAGAGGGAAATAGCTAATAATTAATTAGAGGTTCTCAAGCCTCAAAAGTCAGCCAGCGGCAGCCAGGGGCAATTTTTGTTAAAAGTTGCTCCTGGTTCCTGGGATAGTCAGTAACCAGGGGCAATTTCCTGAGAACCAGGGCAATTCCAATCAAATACAATAGTCTACGACACTTATTTACCTCCAAGTCCTGGTTTATCATTAACCTTAACCCTAATAAGAACAAATTTAACACTATAATTTGGAGACACATTTACTTTACGTAAGCTTACTACCATTATCACATCTCAGGCTTCAGTTGGACCGTCCAGGGGGGGCCCGCCTTAATATTTTTTGAAAACAGGTTCAGTTCCTCTTAAGGGTTAAAAATCCATTATTCGGGTTACTTACAGCCTCCTATCACTACAAAACATCCCTTCGGACCTATGATGGGTCACTGGCAAGTCCCCTAAAGCCCACCTGAGCTGAGGCGAATGTTTCTATGACCAGAACCCCTATCTACTCAGGATAGGTGCATTAGTACTTTACAGGCAATTGAGGGTGTACAGTGTACAAGCATGGTCCCATGGTCAGTGACCATTGGTCACTGATCTTGGATTGTTTGAAGACCGATATAATTGTTATACACATCAATAATATTGTCTATGACATTGATCTGACACTTGAAAATGTCAAATCATTTATGGTGGTTTGTTTTCGCAAGGCGTTTTCAAAATGCTTTCGTTTTAGAAGTTATAAGCAGTTGAATGTCCCAATCCTATTCTTCTTTGTACATATGACGACGTTCAAAAACTTATCATTTGTCCTTATTAACCTGTTCTACATGGTCAATTTCATATTCTTTGCAAATATAGCACTGATTAATTTAAACTACGAATTGAAATAGGTTCAAAGGATTTTAATAATATTTATGCATAAGAAAAAAAAAAAGTTATTAATTAAGTTAAGCATACTATGTGCAAGCCAAAAACTTTATTGAATTTACACATGTGCACACCTGCACTGTGGGGAGTGGGTCCCAACCCACCCTTTTTACAAGCCCCCTTTTACCAGCAAGCCTTCTGGTACCCCACCCTTTTTACCAACGGCACCCTTTAACCAAACGGCACCCTTTTTTACCAGCAGCCTCCTCTGGTAGTGGTCGCTCAAGTACCCTTTCCTAAGCCGATTTTTCGGAGCGAAACAGGGACCAACTTATGTGCTCTTCAAAATTCCCCCTTTTTAAGAACGTACTTACAGTTTCCTTCCCCTAAACGTCTCCAGCGACAGTAATGAAGCCTCAATAGCAATTCTATGAATAGTAACTACGTCGAATTGTTAGGGTAACATCCCGAAAATGCAGACATACTTACCCGAAGGTCCCGACAAAGCGGCTGCGTATAGTGTACAGAATGATTTATAGGGGCGTCGAGCTAGACTGCTAAACCGGTGATGTCATCGTCTTCGCACAGCGATTGATTGGTGACCTGTGGTGACCGGTTTCATCATCCGTGCTGTGTAGTCCTGTCAATTTCCGCGATCACCTAAGCTCCAAAAAGAGCATGTTGAACGAATAGACGAAAATTGAACACAAGGGATCGCAGCCTGTCACAACAGCCGTACGCCATATGACCTGCTCACTCCACAGTCAGTTGCCAATGGAGCGTCTGTTTATAGATTCCCTCGTGAGATGTAAACACAGGGCCGCTTCTGCGATAGAATCCGGGATAGAAGCTGATGAAATTCCGCAGTTTTTCCGTTCAAACGTGAGTACATAACGCATTGATATTACAGACCCCAGAGTGACCTTAGTTAACATTGAACCCTGTAGTACTCCGAAATGGTGGCATATGGTGTGGTGACCACGTCTGCAGGCTAATTGCTTCTGGAAATGTACCTAAGCTTTTTTTCCCGGGATCCCATATTGCCCGCAACTCAATGTAGACCTATGGGGATACAATTAGTAGTGAATTAGGGTTGCGGTACCGACACTACCTCATCTGGTACCCCACCCTTTTTTAACACTAAGCACCCTTTTTATTCACGACTCCGTAACCCCCGCCTTATAATTACCTAACATTTCCACGCTTCTGCCATTTTGTCTACACAATGGAATCAGATGCTATTCTTGAAAGAATTTTTGAGAAATATGCAAATAGTCTATCAAAAGTGCTATGGAGGGCTTATTCCGGAAAATAGCTAATATTCATTTATTGGGTTAATAAATCCACACCACTTGACAAGTTTTAATTATGTACTTTACCCGGTTATAGATACAGACCATTTTTGGAAATTGTATATTTTTCTGCATTTGTTAGAAAAATATCAAATGAGTATGAAAATACAGTCAAAGGAGAGTGCGAAACTAATACTATTACATAACATGCACAGGGTGATTTTTCTACCAATTTTTAAGTATCAACCATGTACAAGATTGAGAATATTGTTAATTTTTACAAAAATGCTTAAAATCATGAATGTACCCTTTTTTAATCATTTCCTATGCAAATTAGTTCATATTACGCGAGATAGAAGTCTCTTTATGATATGTAATAAGCTGCTTAATCAGAAGTACGCTTAAATTTTCTAGTCTGTAATCTAGTATAGTTTTAAGATATAATTTATTATGTACATAAGAGGCTATTTTGATGTTGCCATAAAGAAAGAAAAGATTTGACCTGTAACAAGGTCTCCCACTTGCTTCAATTGTAGAGTACTAAAATCGAATATTCCGCAAACCGTAATCCGATTTTGAAAATCAAAATGTTACGTGCTGCAGTTGAGACCCCCTCAATCAAATGGTGGGTATTTTAAACTTCTAGATACAAATATGAATTTCCACTGAAGTGCCTACTCAGAATTGCTTTTTTGGTCCATAAATTATTTGTGATACATAATACCCAGGGAGTCGGAAAATACCAAATAGGAGGTCGGTAAGAGAAGTATTTTAAACAACCATTTTTTCCCGACAGGTTTTTTCCGTCGGAAAACCCCGCGATATCCTATGTACTCTAATTCGTAGCCCGGGCTAGACGTGTTCGAGCTAGATGATGATCATGAATGATCACTGACGGACAAACAGTCAACCACAACTAGAGTTGCCGTAACAATTGTTTGAACTAAGCGTACACATTACTGGCTGGTGGCTGCCCGTACCGGGCTTATTGGCATACCTATTTTAATCGTTGTAAATACGCGCTGTCATGGCGGCTGCATTATCATGCAACCTTCACGTCACACATGCAGCAAAGCGATCAATCAGTTCAAACATATTATTCACTCAGGCTCAGCGATAGTTTCTGCTATTGCGTTAGGTCTCCGTACTAAGGCGTACGCAGTATCGGCTGGGTGCGACCTGTACACGGGAGTATCGTGGGTCTATTTAAATCATTGTGTTTACGCCTGCTACATACAGCAATGCGACCAAATCACACACATGCGCAGATTGTTCGAATCAGTCAAACAATTCGTCGCCCACATCACTTACTGTCTTATCACGGTTTTTTAATTTTTTTGAGAATATTTTGCATATGTACTTCTAATGTTATGGTCCATACATGCCCAAAGTTCAATTTGAAAGTGACCTAATTGTGAGATATTAATTAAAAATTTTTGATCCATAGCTCACAACTGCATATAGCCGTGTGTTGACCTGTTCGCAAGCAGGTAGTAAACATGGCCAGTCGCATCACATGCACTCCAAATTTATGATTAATCTATTTTCTTTAATAACACTTTTATTCATTAATCAAACAACTTGCCATGGGTTACCCCTGGCACCGGTATATGGCGTATCACAACGGCGAAATACCACATGAACAAAGTCGCATTGGTAAATCTATGCTATTGATCGTGATGCAGCTGTACTGATGTGACGCCCTTCAAATTATACACCAAATTGATGCTGAGACTGTCAAGTTGAACCACAAAAGTCCTCATTTCCCATCATCTATAAAAATACAACCAAAGACGAAGGGCTTTGACTCACCAAAACAGCAACGTGGTCAGATTTGAAGTAAACAACGTAACCAAAACGATGACCAAAAGGAAACTCCGGCGAAACCTTACCGATATTGCGACAGAATAAAAAAGCAATGGGAGCTTGAAAGTAGAGGTAGGTCGCGGGAGATCCCGCGAATCGTGGAAAAAAAATGACATGTTATGCGTGGATTTTGCCTTTTCAGGCACGGATTTTCGGGTTTACATTAGTACTGCCATGCGTGATTCAAGCACGCTCTAATTGCTCTCTTTGTTCCTACTTGGGTATTGTAGTCGACCACCTATGCACTGTCGTTAGAGATGAAGGCACCAGTTGTACCAGTGATCATAATGGTCCGTCACTTATTCATCCTTGAGTGCCCACTTACTCGATGCATAATCCTGTACGTACTCACTCGTGTGTCTTCAGCATCGCGGGTGTTCCAAATTCAAACTTGCGTGCGGGTCTCTTGGAAGTTTTAAGAATCAAGTAATGCACTGGGCGGGAGCATACATGAATCCAAAGTTGGGACGAACAAATTAAAACAAATGGTGATAGAAGTTTTAATTCGCCCTTGAATCCATGCCTTGAATAGTTGTATAAATTCCGTTTCATGGTAGTCCTACTCTTATGTATCCTATCATCCATAAAATACAATCATGATTGCCAGATATTAGCCTGCTCCTATCCCTGCTGAGCTTGATTTGAACTGGTAAATTTGCTTCACTCTGAGCTGATTGTGCACAAAACAGGGATTCCCCAAGAACGGAAATTTCATAATATATAGTTTTGACCTATACTCGATCTTTAAAATGGCATTTTTCGCTCATGACATACACTTAAACTGATAAAATTGTCACCCACGTGTAATTTTCTGATCCGCAAATTGCAATAAACCCGTTAAAGGTGCGTGTTCCATCGTCTTTGGAACCCCCTGATTTACCAAGTAGTATCGATTTTTGATATCAGGTGAAGGCCCCGTATTTTTTCTCATGTCGTCCTGAAATTGAGCCCTCAAATCCTGTTCATTCCCAAGATAAACAAAACCACCGTTTTAGTGGTAACCATCAACATGCAGCCCCGTATTGAATAGGGCTTTGCAACATGCATTATTTTGCTTCTCATGCAAACCGCAAGTTTGTTTCCCACTGTCTTGTGGGGTGTATATGCAAGGGTCAGGCTCGCATATCAAGTAGAGAACACAATACCATAAATCGGAACACGCACCTTTAAGATTCTAAATAATTCACTGTTTATTTCCCCCTTTTTTTTTTTTTCCCATTGTATCAAATTTTGCCGCCAGGCCACGTTTGAATGGCAAGCTGCATGAAGACAGCCTTACGATTATTTTCATGATAAATTGACATTTTAGGGCAATTTTTTGGACTTCAAATCTAGGTTGTTATTCTTAAATGATTTTTTATAAAATAATCCGGACTTAATTACCTTGTTTATTCTTGTTACTGCAATTGTCATCCCCCGAATTACATATTAATAAATTTGTTTGTTTTACTGTAAATGTTGGATTGATCCATTTAATTATGGGGAGGTAGTTGGCCCGTTTCACACAGTAATTGCCAACTTTTGTCAAAACCTGGGGGTCAGTTTTCACACTAGTGTCAACTTTGTGATTGTTTTCTAATGTGTATAAGACTATAAATTTCAGGGAAAAATAGAAAGCACTAATCTTTTCCTTCTCCTTTATTTTCTCTTTTTTTTTATCAGAGATTTTGAAAATTTGAGCGCCTTTTTGTGTTGGTAAAAACGCAAGAGTTCTTAATGGAAATTTAGATATATTGCCAAAAGAAATTAGACGTGTCTTCATCATAAATGAAAAGTGTGCACATTTCGTCAATACAAGCTTAAATATGACATTGTGCTTATTTTGACAATTTCTTGACCTTTTTTGCTTCTATTTTTATCCAAAAAAATCAGGTTCTTGACATAAAAAAGTTTTATTTATAAAATCAAAAAAGTAACAGAGCAGAGTGATTTGTTTTCATGAATTATTAGTTTGTAGGCTGGAGAACATTTGTACTGAATGCAAGCAAATCTCACCCATTGAGTTAGCAGATAATTAGCTTTATGGCCAAATGTTGGATGTGACATGTGAACGGAAGTTTGACTTAAAATCTTTATCTTTGACATTTATTAAAACAAACTGATTTTAAAGCTCTACAGGGTGATCACAAAAAAACTTGAAACCCTGATTGTGTCCAGCCATTTTGAATTTTAAATAATAGCTATCTAACATAATTTGGTATCTGTGGAAAGCTATTTCATTATCTTTAATTTGCTCAAAATAATTCCAATCGGTTAAGTAATAGGCCTGCTACAGTCTTTCGAATCAAGAATCTGCAGTGAATAAATAGCCTGATTTTCTTCTGGAAACTGATTCCTTCGCTTAACGCCGTTCATTTCAATGTTAATCCGTGGACAGAGCAGAAAACATACTACTTGATTCAACGACTGTAGCTCGTCTATACCTAACCGATGTGAATGAGATTTTTAGTAATTAAAGATAATAAATCCCCTTTCAGATGATACCAAATAGGTTAGATATATGTTACTTAAAAATTAAAAAATGGCGACCAATCAGGGTCAGTTTTTTTTTGACCTCACCCTGTTAAAAGATGAAAGACTACTAATTCCCCTAGTGAATGCTTTTTTTCATCCTCAAGCCCTTCCAATATTCCAAACTGTTAGATTTGCAAAACCGGTTTGCTTGATTGAAGCTTGTGTTGGACGTACAAATTGAACATGTGAACGGGGTAATTTTTTGAAATTAACTGAAAAAACTGATCGCACCTCAAAGAAAGTTGGTAGTTCACAAAACCATGAATCAACTAGAAACATACTATAATTTAAAATTGCAGACCTCCTCGTTTTGAGATATGCAACTGAGTGTGTTGAACGTGACCAAATGTGTTGGACGTGCACTGGTGTGGAACGGAAAATTTTAATGTGGAGAGAGCCAAGCCATGTTACCAGTGGGTGTCAAAACTTTAGTACCATTTACGACTACAGGGAAGTGCCTCGGAGAGTAAGTGACACAAACATAGACTTCTCATAAAACAACCGGGCTTCTGCAAAAAGTGTTGGGACGTGACAAAATTGTGAACGAAAGTGCGGACAAATTTCGAATAACCATATCGAATTAATTTCAAGGACCAGTCATATAATTTTGTGTGGGCATTAGCATGAGGATTGTCTTTGTAATGATATAATAAAATGCCACAGATATCCACCACAGGAGTGTCAGTGTAATTGAATAAAATGGTATTCAATGTGAACAGAAAATGTCACGTCCAACACTCAATTTTGATTGCTCCATATAAGTTTTTTGAGCACTCTGCTACACCTTATTTTCACATAGTAATAAAGTGTCACTAGTTGCCTAAAAGAACCCAAAAGTAAAAATTGACAGGTTCTACATAGCTAATATGGCAGCTGAAACAAAAGGGCATGTATTTTTGGTTGACGCCATATCAGTCAAATTTTGACCATTTGGGTGGGCCGTCTCCTGAAATACAAGCACAAATAAGTTGGTTTAGGTATGGGAGGTAGGTCTAGTAGAGATCTAAGTAAAAACACAAAAAGTGACTTCCTGTAAAAAATCCTATAGGTTTTAAGTGAAAATTCAAAAAGTTGGCAATTACTGTGAAACGGGCCAGTTGCTTTTATTGTAAATAACTCAATCAGGAAAGAACATAAAAGCGCTAAACAATTGCTTCAGAGAGAGTTGTTCTTTCAATTTCAAAATTAAGTATTAATCATTAAATTAGAAATTCAAAATAAAAATTATTTTTCTTCCACCTTTTGATATGGTATTCCCGGGATGGTATTCTATCAAATTCGTAGCTGCACGCTTTACAACTTGGCTGCAGTTCGTCAAAAGCGTTTATACTGTGCTGCAAAAATCTATCGACATACAATTGATCTATACATAGCTCAATTCATCGCGCTGCAAATAGTGTAACCCGAAACAGACTGAAGATGTTGTCTTGTGCATTGTGATGGATCGATGGGACCTGGGAGTAAATGTATGATGTCATTGGATTAAGTACGGTCAACAAAAGAAGACTACTTGATTGACAAGGTTGCTAGGGTTCTTGAGAATCGGCGATCATAATCACAAAGGCGTCAGACGGCCGTATTAATTAGGTCGTCATGTGTTGCGGTTAGCAATAAAGATTGACATGCTTGCGGTATCGTTTACTACTTTAGCTAGTTAAATTTTTGGGTTTATGAGGTGGTCGGGCAACAGGATTTGTGTCGTTTTGATTAAATGTATGATTAATTTATACTTCTGTTACTTGATCATGTTTACTACTATTTTGGGATGATGCGGATTTGCGCGGATTAGCGCGGAAATTGCTGATTTATCGGTGCGCGGAAAAACATGGAATTGCCGAAAATCGCGCGCGGAATTTGAGTTTTTCAAACGCGGATTCTCCCGGACCCTAAGTAGAGGCTATCGATAAAATGATGTTATGATTGGTCACATCATGTTTGCAACCAATAAGTTTTGAAACGAGGGAAATCCCCTATCAATCGACTTTGGGAATTTCTTATAAACAAGTCTGACGTCACGTAATGAGGCGAACAGCACCACTACATACCTTATTTGCATAATATGTGTCTGCAAAATCGGCCTGCGATGTTTGTAAGAGAAGTTGTTAGTTGTACTTGTAGTTGTAGGCCACTGTTAAACATGCATTATCACGATAACATTTGGCCCCTTGGCAATAGTCCACTTCAACACACTGGAATCAAATCTGAGATGCATCGCTAAAATGATGTGCACAGCTGTACTATAGTAACAAGGCAACCTAGTAACGTAATACGTGTGCGCGATTGGCCAATACAGCAGAGGTCAATTGTACTTTTGTTGGGTGCTACGCTCGGCACAAATACTCACTGCGATCGGCGCAGGGCGACGCGTCTCGGATTTGATTACAGACATAATAGGTGTGTTGGATGGAACAATATGTTGGATTGTTGCTAGGCTATGCATGAATATTATTCCTTGTAAATTCCTATGGAGTGTTTCTATATTAAGATTTAGATGTTCTATTTTAAAGGGCGCACACCACTAAATAAACGCTCCGTTGAAAAAAATGTAAAAATACCACTTCGCACTCTGATTTGCATCCCGCGTGACAATATTTTGAATGTTTGGATTGGAATCAATTTCCCTATTATAGATCACAACTGAAACTTTCAAAGAAGTTTCAATTTTTTATATAATTCTAACTAGTGTAGATTTTAAGAAAAATGCATATGAACAGCGCCATCACTATGAAGTCGCCTTTACATGTCTGCCTGATAATTTCTTGACACTTCAAATCTATACCATGCCATGCACTCCATGCAGGCATATGTGTACATTCAGAAAGCTAAGCTAAGCTGTGATTTGGTGTACACAGATCGAATCTGTGTCAAGGTGATTACGTAGTGTTATGCCGCTTGCAGCTCGGTGTTTACGCCGCTTGCAGCTCGGTCTTTACGCCGCTTGCAGGATTGAACTATAATAGTCAGCGGCGCTATCGCTCGGAACTACGTCATAAGTGGCACCGCTCCAGAGTTGACTTCAAGTCAACTCAATGCTACTTTGGGTAAAGCGGCACCCCGAGCGGCAGGGAGATCGATTTATTGGCTTGACACTTTGCCGCTTGGGTCACCGCAAGTGAATCTGGCAGAATTCTGAATTCATCCCAATTGCAAGTGGACATACAATATTACACTTATTGCATAAGCCATGGCATGACATTGCTAAGCTGTGTTTGTAAACAGTGAAAACTTCCTGAAACAGAATCCAGTTATACTCTATTTGGTCTCTCAAGTTAGAGGGCGACGCCATGACGCGATTCTGCATTTGCTTCAGCATTTCAGGTTTGCCGCCTTTATTCACATGTATAAATGCTCCAATTCCGAGGTCAGCGCTTGCATTTCTAGGTGGCAAAACCTCAGTGGCGTAACCAGCTTTTTTTTCAGGGGGCAAGAGGGTGGCACACACATTTTCAGGGGGGAAAGCTTCAAGGGCCCCAAATTTTCCGGCTCACTACGCTTGCATGGTAGACCAAAATTTTTTCAGTAGGATCGAAATTCTGAAAGGTGGGGGGGGGGAGCTTAATGTACCATACCCTGTGCGTGCGTAAATAGGCCATTTTATATTTTTATACATCTACAATGCGTCAGCTACC